>JAUMHE010000056.1:2939997-2956821 GCA_032359235.1 Enteromius mattozi
CTAATATTTGTGTTCAACTGTTCTGGAACAGTGCTGGAAACACAACTTAACACTGATTTCTAGTTGTGTCCTCTTTTAGAAGCACAAACAAAGTAGTTTCACTGTGCCACAACGACACACAGCGTCTCCAGAACATGGCGCCCGCAGCAACACTGCAGCCAGAACAATAGCTCCGCCTTCTTTCTTTGTGTAAACATTTGGGTGGTGTTATGAAAACAAACCCCCACTTTGTGATGTAGAAAAGTGGAGGCGTGTTTAAACGAGTCGTTTTAGGGGGGTGTGGACAAGTCCTAACATTTATAAAGAATACCTCTTTGGCTTTGAAAATTAAATTTTTTTAAACTTTACAGATCTTTTTTTTAAAGAGAAAGATAAAATTTGAAATTGCATCATATGACCCCTTTAATGTAAATATGCAGGTAGCAGTCGCCAGTGTAACTTGGCAACAGTACAACACTGTGTTGGTCCAGTGGGAATGTTCTCAGAGCGTCAACAAAGTTAATCCATCTGCTTTAAATGCACAAGCTTAGTTAGAGGACAGAAACACTGTTTGTGACAGCTGATCTGTTTGTCCTGTGTTTTTAGTTAACCCCCAAACTGTTTTTCTGTTCTCCTTACTTGTATTGAAGAGTAAGATTAAACATGATGTTGTTGACAGTGCTAAAACTGTTCCTGTGATATGAAGTTCTTGGGGTTTTTTTTTATGGTTTCATTGCATAATGAAGACCTAGCTCTTATTAATCTGTGGTCTCTTTAGGCTGGTGATGCCTCTGATCTGTAGAGGGATGGTTGAGGTGTTGGACTATGGAAGCAGAAGCTCGATGAACCATACCAGTCTGTCAAACTACGCCTTCCTGTATGGAGTCTTTCCCACTGCCCCGAGCGTGGCCATATATGCATCACATTACAACATGGAGCTGGAAGTGGTATGTGTGTGGTGTAGATGTGTTTTGCACCTTTATTTATATATAAAAAAAATCAATAAATTGATCAAAAGCTGTAAAGTCATTGAGCACTAAATCAGCATATTATACTAGAGCTGTCAAACAATTAATCACGATTAACTGCATCCAAAATGAAAGTTTTTGTTTACATAATATGTGTTTGTACTGTGTATATTTATTATCTATCGATCTATATATATATATATAAATACACACATACTGCATACATTTTGAAAATATTTACATGTATATGAGTCAAAGACAAATAAGGGTTTAACCAAAAGAAAAAAATAGTGTTATACTTTTACATCTTTTAAATGTGCTACTATTCTAGGTTTTTCCCAATTGCCAGTAAGATTTTTTTACTAATTTATATATTTTAATATGTACAAGCCAGAATAAGCATGTTGTTTTAATTTTTGCATAAATATTGTGTTACACTGAATGACAATTTAACATTATTTCAACCAAATTTTAACATTTTATTCTCCAAAAACGTATTTGAAACCTTAAAAGTAGACCCATATGCATTTAAAGTGCTTTCTATGGACTTAAAATCACTTTTGTGAATTTCTTTTGATACAGACATCTTAATGTTTTTGATCCATATACTTATATATTTATGTTCTTAGATATAAGTATGTTTAATGTATAAACATCATTTTTTTTTCTTAAATATATACATGCATTTCTTTTCATTTATATATACATAATGTACACAGTACACATACATATATTATGTAAACAAAAACTTTTAATTTAGATTAATCATTTGACAGCACAAATTAGAATGATTTGTGAAGAATCATGTGACACAAAAACTGGAGTAATGCTGAAAATTCAGGTTTGCATAACAGCAATAAATTAAATTTTAAAATATATTATTATATAGATGAGTTATTTTAAATTGTAATGAATTCAAAAATATTACTATAGTTTTGGTGAACATAAAAAATGTCTTTCTAAAACATTAAAACATTTTCATAGACCTTAAAATTTTTATGTCATTTGCTGAAGTTTTCCACTTAGGTTGTATGTGTCTCCATATTAGAAATGATATTCTACATTTGCACTTTTTTTTTTTTTTACCTGACACCACTCCCATGGCACACTTAATTAAATTTAGATTTTGTCTGACTCGTGTAGTTTATCAGAGTCCTGCCTCAGTGTTTTAGTGATGAACATCTGTCCCACTCAGGTGACCTCAGGGATGGTGATCAGCACGTTTCTGTCTGCTCCCATCATGTACGTCTCTGCCTGGCTGTTGACCATTCCCTGGATGGACTCGGATCCACTAGCGTCAGCGCTGCAGCACGTCAGCTTCAACGTCAGCATTATCAGCCTTTTTGCACTGGTGAGTGTTGAGGGTTTTCATTTCTCTTTCTCTCCGTCTTCTAATTTTGTCGGGTTTTGCTTCCTCTTGAAGACATCAATGGTTACAGTGGCTTGATTTTGATGTCCTCTCATGCTGGTGGTGAGAGCACATGTTTGCGTTGCTTCTGCTCTCATGCAGGTGATTATTATGGGATGAAGTTAAATCCGTGTTATTACCAGTATTGTCAGAGATGCCATGGAAAACAGGAATTAAATGGTTTTTACTGGACATATTGTGGGAAATCTGAAATAATTTTTCTGAGTCATAATTTCAAATCATGAAATAATTTATTTGAGTCATTGAGAAAAATATATGATTATATGGTGTACATATTTTTGTCTGGATTTTTAAAATTGTTTATTTATTTAAATTATTTAAAAGCTTTTTTAAATAGTTAATAAATAACAATAATGATTAAGATGTGTGTACTCACATGTATTAAAGGTGAAATATATATATATATATATAAAATTATAAATAGTAAAAATAATATAAATTATTATATATATATATATATATATATATATATAAGTTATCAGATTTAATTTGAACTTTTGTTGTTGAAAAGGTATAATCCATGTGACATTCAAATTTTTATTGTCTTAAATGCACTAATTTGTCACTTCAGATAAGATAATGCAACATCAACATTATTTAGGGAAAAATCAGATGAATCATAACTGAAAGAGAGTTCTTCAGGTATACGACCAAACACTGATAAAATCAGCTCATTATCAAAATAGATAATGGATTTTTCTTTGGTTCTGACATCAAAACACGAACAAACGTGTGCACAAAACATGCACACATTGAATAAACAAACCAGATCATTGTACAATTGTTACAATCATTGTAAGATGCATGTAAACACTAATTTTTCATCTTAAGCTGTTCTGATCATTGAAATTCAAACACAGGTCATGTGTTTGCATGTCTTGAGTAGATGTTGGTTGGGGTGTTTTCAATCTCAGATTGCGTCATGCTGTCGTCAGATGCAGCTGTTGACACTTCCTTCCTCTTTGCTTTCAGCTTGAGGAAAAAAAACAAGAAACTGAAGTTTGCTTTAAGCTTAGACAGTGGCCTATATAACAATATTCAAGTATATACAGGCACGCACAGACTCTATGAACCAGTTAAACTGGTCTCGAGAGGTTACTGTAGTAGGTGTATGTTTACGTCGCACCAGAGCAGATGGAAACACATACTAAAAGTATTTAAACTCTGGCCTGCACTTCTCTGAAATGCTCTGCTCATGTTTGTTCTTCCTGTCCCTGCAGGTGTGGAGCGTTGCAGTCATGCTACTGAGCAGAAAGTTTCACAGAATGCCTCACATTTTCACCATTAACCTTTTTGTGGCGCAGGTAACTTAGTGAGCAGTTGACACTGTATTTTTGTGTAATATCACAAATGTTTCTGAAAATTTCAGTTAACATTAAGGTGCAGTCAAAATGCAACATGATGATTTTTTCACTGCACGTTCTGTATAAACTAATACTGATTTGTGTTTCTAGCTTTTAACCTGTGTTGGGATGATAGCGTGGAACTTCGTGGCAATGCAGGATAACTTCTTGGGTCAGGTGTTGACCTTTACTGTACTGTACAGCTCTCTCTACAGCACCTATATTTGGCCCGGTGAGTCATTCAAGCTTGTCTTAGAAAAAACACTGAACATCACCTGTTCCATCTGGTTTAACAACATTAAACAACTACCTGGTTCACACAACAGCATTAAAAACTAAAAAAAGTAAACAAAAAACTAATCATGGGGCACTCTTTCCAAAAAAAAAAAAGAAAAGTTAGTTCACTCAAAAATAAAATTAAACTGTGTTTTTCTCCCCTTCGAGGCATCCTAGGTGTATGTAACTTTCTGCCTTCAGACAAATTCAGTCGAAGTTAAATTAAAAATAGTCCTGGCACCTCTATCATTGCAGTGAGTGGGTGTTTGCCTTTAACAGTTCAAAACACGTTACATAAAGTGTTCACCTGTAGTAAAACATGCCTCAGATGGCTCTGGGGGTGAGCTAAGGCCTCTTGTAGTGAATCCATGTGTTTTTGAAAAATAAAAATATTCATATTTCAAACATATTAAACACTTTTCTCTCTCTTCTGCTGACTGAAATAACCTGACGAAGTTCAGGCGGATGTCGTAGGACGTATGCGCCACGAGTGTCTGGGAAATGTAAGAGCAAAGGAAACAACATTTCCTTACCTTAGCAAAGGAAAGCCAGTCTTCTCTTAGCTTATATCAAAATCCTCCAACATTTTTCTTTACAAAAAATCCTTGTATTGTGCTTCTAATCGTGATTGGCCTTTTGTTTGTTCTCTCTCTGCGCTCGTCACTACTAGGGACCATAAATCGAAACCGGCTGTTTTTATGTCTGTTTTTCGGGGCAATTTTTCCAGAAGTGCGCCCACATGCACACTACATTATCATTAGCTGACATGTAATTTGGGCATGACAAAAAGAAAAACGGATACCAAGAAGTGAACAGACGTTGGTGTACTGGCTCACAAATAATAGCCACTTTCTCGCGTTTGCTGGAGTTGCACGAGCGTATCCGTGATTAATTGTTTAGCGCAGCTTATCATATGTTGGTTGAGAAATGAAACAGGCTAACTTGTGACAAAGATGAGATGCTTCTTTTTGAAAAGAAGAACTTGCATGCATTTTTGAAAAGCCAGAAGTAAATGTCAGTTCTATACAGGATGATTTTTATTTTACCTAAAAATTATATTGACTTAGACTCGTTGCATTAAACATTATTTGATTTAACATTTTGGAATGATTTATTTATAGCATACTTTTGTTTTGTTCAGTTTCACTGGTAAATACATTTTATCTTGATAGTCACACTTCACACATTCTACTAACAGTAAGTAACTTTGTAACTACATGTCAACTAGCAGTCATGAGAGTATTAGTAGACTGTCTGCTTAATATCTTTTAACACTTTATTTTGATGGGTCCACAACATACTACATACTGACTAGTCATCATCAGAAACTTTGCAAGTACATGTCAATTTATTCTACCAACCCTAAACCTACCCTAACAGACTAATCTGAGAGTTAGTAGACATGTAGTTACAAATGAATGAGAATTAGTTGACATGTAGTTGACATGTAGTTACAAAGTTACTTATAGTTGGTAGAATGTCTAAAGTGGACTATCAAAATAAAGTGTCACCTACCTTTTTTCTTTACACCAAATTTAAAAAAGAAAACAAATGTTGAATGATGATTTAAGTAACATCCTTTGGTTGAATGTGTGTTGATTGAGTTTTTGGACTGTAACTATGCAGTTGTTACCTTTAATTTCACAAGGTTACGGTTAATGTTTTCATGTAAGAACAGTTTTACGTAGTTTCAACCCAATTTAAAAACAGTTCCATCTATGTTTGTGCTGTCGTTGTCGTTAATATCAGATGGCTACAGTTATGGTTTTCAATAGTTCTGTTAAATGCCAAATTAACATTTTGTTTATGTGTAATTTTATAAGTTTATATTTTATACGTTTATGTATAATTTCTTTCTTGTTTCTTGCTTAAAGAAAAAAATCATGATTGTGCATCCCTAGTCACTACCATCCGGCGGGACTGCTTCTGCGTACCACAGTCAGCTGAAAAAAGGGTTTTATTTAATTTAAAACATGAATATTTTTCTTACAAAAATGCATTGATTTGCTACAGGAGGCCTTTATTCACCCCCGAAGCCATGTGAGGGTCATTGTAATACGGATGCACATACTTTATTTAACGTCTTCAGTATACAGCAGACACCTGTTTATCCCCATGGTTAAGGGGTCTGGACAGTTTTTAACATAACTCCAATTGCATTTGTCTGAAAGAAGAAAGTCACATACACCTAGGATGCTTCAAAGATTAGTAAACTAACCCTTTAACATTCAAATACTCAGCTGGTGCTTGCTAGCAGTTGTAGCACGCTTCAGGAACCCTCCACCTTCCCCAGCTCCACCTTATAGATCATGGGGTACTGTTAAGTATGTTACACATGGGGGTTGTTACGTATGTGTTGTATGTGCAGCAGTAAGAGGTTTTTGGTATTGTGTCTGAATAATGTAATTGTGTTGTGAAGGTCTGATCGCTCTGTCTCTGCTCCTCATGAGGAGACATGAGGAGGTGAACTTCAGGCCAGGGCTCACTCTGATCACTGGCTGGGGGTAGGTGGCACATTCAACAAAATTCAAAGAAGTTGTTGTGTCGTAATTGAAAATGGCACTATAATATATATATATATATATATATATATATATATATATATAAAATACATATTTTCTAATCAATGATTTCTTTTACGATTGCCCTTCTGACTTTATTTCACAGTATCTTTGTAATATTGTAATTCACATTGGATCAAATGATTTGGTTCTTATAACCTTTAATGGAAGAAATTGGAAAGATCCTTCTGGAACCAGGGCTGCTAAAATAAAAGCAGGCAGTCACAAGTTGTTCTATTTTAGTCAACTGAAATAAGTCTTTCTAAGCACAAACACTGATATCTGCTGCTGTTTCTCTCTGTCTCTTGCAGTGTCCCTGTTCTGGCTATCAGCGTCCTCCTCCTGACAGGGGAAAGATTGCCAGACACTATCGACTCTGCATTCTTTTATGGAAAGACACAGGTACAAAACTGATAAAAGCAAAACACCTTTCTTGCTGTGCACAATTCCATATGTCCTGCACACTCTGATCTGTCTGTTCAGATAATACAGAGCTGGTTGATTAGTAATGGTGTGAAGGTAGCATATAACAGGATGCTTTCTTCTTGGGTTTAAATGCACAGAATGGAAGGAGAAGTTTTGCCTCTGATCAGGAACTCACAAACTTCATGTAATGCATAAGATAACACTGTCCATGACTCTGAACTAAAACACAGTCGAGTGTTTATTGGATTTCAAGCCACATATAAATATTTAATTACTTTTTGTAGGTGTTTACGCCACAAAAACTGGGCTATCAGTGTGAATCAGGACCAAATATGACAACAACACTAGAACTATGTGTAGTTTTATGTAATTCAGCCCATCATATTTAATTTTATCTGTAAGATGTTTTTTTTAATCTAATGTTTCCCTGATGTATATCAAGTTGGTGTGTTAGTCCTCTTATATAACATTTATTTACATGTTTGAGAGCAAAACGGCTTTGTTATGTTTAGTTCTTCAGTTTTGAGGTCATCTAGTGTTCTCCTAAAAGCTGCCAGTAATCATATAATGAGTGTATTTGTGCTGTGTCTGTGGTTATTTGTGTGTTGTAGGTGATGTGCACATCTGTGGTGTTATTTGTGAGTATTGTGCTGTGTGGCGTCTCGCTCACACTCCTCAGCAGACGAACACGGGACTATCACGGCCTTGAAGGTGGATCACTGTCTGACAGCGAGGAGGACGCGAACCTTCCCTACGACACACACACAGAGCAGCCCAGTGCTGTAGGCAGCATCAACACTGGTGACACTTGCTACTTACTACTTTGTAAAACTAGTCCACAATCATAGAAATCTTAAAAAAGGAGTTAAAGTGCCCCTAATATGGTTAAGGTTTATATTTTGGTTTTGGGAGTCCCTAAAACCAGGTTGCATGCAAGGTCGAAAAACAGTTTCATTGTCTTATAAAATGCATTTATTTTTTACCTTGTTTAATGACTCCTAAACAATTCACTCTACGATTAATTTTTCTAAACCCCTCCTTTGCGTGATGCTAATCTGTGGTGATTGGTCTCATTTAAGTTTCTTCATGCCTGTAATGCCTGATAAAGCACAGTGCTGTATTGTGTACAGCATTACAGGCGAAACAGATATTTTTACCGCTCCTAAAACAGCACCTAGTGGTGAAGAATGAATTTACATTTTTATTCAGACCAATGCTAAAAGAGTGGGCAGGCAATATGCAACATGAAACTGCCTGGGATTAATTTTAAAAACAACTTGTTTTAATGATTCAGACTTGACTTTTTCTTTTGATAGACAATAACTTTATACACGTTGCACTTTAAGATATAAACTTTGCAGGATGTTTTCATTCACTTAGAGCTGTGTTACACGATGCATGAAAGATTCCATAATAGAGGCACTTTAAGAAATTTCTGGAGATAGAAAAAAAAAAAAAAAACTCCTGCCTTCCATTTTCTTCTTATGTGGCATTTTAAATGGCGTGTTGCTTATATTTGTGCTCCAACTTTCTTGTGCTCTCTCATCTGTTTTTGTTTGCATATTTCGAATTCAACAGAAACTCACTGATTATTTACACTTTCATTCATTTATGCACATCCTTAATGATAGTAATATGTATTATATGTATCTATGTTGTAATATTAATATTATATACTAATATAAATACATTTTATTCTTTGAAACAACCCAATAAATTCATTAATTATCTTACATTTAGGTATTTAAACAAGTTAGAGGTTATCTTGTACCCACTTACTGTATAAAAAAAGCATTATGGTTCTTTATGGTCACTATATATAGTACTGTATTTTATAGTGAAATAATGTTTCAAACATTGCTCATTTTGTCCCACTTAGTTCAGCAGTTGGCGCCCAGATGTCATCTCAGAAATGAAAATCCTTTTCTGTATTTTGAATTTAATTTTCTATGAACATTTGAGTTAAAGAGTCATCACATTAGAAATGGAAGTCAAGCATACTGCATTGAGGGATACAGATATGTACACATGCTATGGTCTGGCTGTAAGTGGCTAATTTTAGATTAATCTAGTGGTTTCATAAATACAGAAAATGTTCGTAGTGGGAATACATACACAGAATACATGCTACTTTGAGAATTTGCAGTAGGTTGTATATGCCATTAAGAACCTGTGATAAAAGATGCATGTAAAATAGCTAAAGATAAAGTGTGTGAGACTGATGTTTATGTGTGTTTGTCAGACTGTCAGATGTGCGAGTGTGCGTGTGGCCGACTGCCGCCTGTGCCTGACATGACAAGCAGCAAAGAGGAAGCACCCATCCAAACAGGTTCTCGCTTTCTTTCAGTTCCTGTCCACTCACTCTAGATAGATAAGAGGTGGCTTCATTTGTCCTCCTTTAAAGCATTACTGTATCTAGAGCTCAACAGCAGATGTATGGATAAGTAAGTTTTCCTAATGAAAGAAATTTTATTCTCTCTCTTTAAAGACTTCTGCTTTAATAAAACATTACTGAATCAGTGGAATATGTTTAAAAAGAAACAAATGAATATTAAAGAAAACAACATAGGACTCAAAATAGAGCCCTGAGGAACACCATATTTAAAAAAAAAAATATGTGTAAAACATGTGTATTAAAATATGCATAATGTATAATGCTGTTTTAGGTCAGTGTAGTCAGCAGTGTACATCCACAAGCTGTCTGCTGGTTGAAGAGGAACAGAAAGTGGCAGATAGGCAGAACACAGATATACAGTCAACGAGACATGTGCTTGTGTGTCTGTTACTGACCGTCAGTCTGCTCGCTGTGAGTACAGTCATTTACATTTGACATTATACCCATTACAAAAAATACCGTGGTATTACCAACAAAAATTTTTGAGGGTCAATAATGTTTTTGTCTAAATCTATTACATAGAACAATGACCTGCATATACTTCTTTTACGTTATTTTTGTGCCACATAAAATGTGATAAAAGTGTGACCAAGTTTGCTTTGTATATGATACCAAATTAGATCATGTCTATATGCATGCCACTCTTATCTAAGGGTGGGTTTTGACTGTTGTTTAGAGTCTAGTCACTCTTCTGTGAATTAATTGTGTGTGTGTGTGTTTTGTAGAATCTCTCCAGCTGTCTGTGGTGGCTCTTTAATAAAGATCCAGGGCGGCTGTATCTGGAGCTGCAGTTCTTCTGTGTTGTGGCCAACTTTGGGCAGGTGAATCTGTGTGCTTGTCACATGTGTAGTGCTGAAGTCTAACTATAACTTTTACTGAAAAGCATGTCTCTTATTGTCTTTTTCCACTGCAGGGTCTCATTTCATTTGCCTTTTTTGGCCTTGACAAGCACTTGATTATTTCTCCGTTCAAGAAGAGGTAACTAAACAAAACTTTAAGCTTTAGGGGTCATATGATTATGAATCAAATTTTCAGTGATTTTTTTGAGAAATTATAAAAGCATATTGTTATTTTCTATAAATTTACAACTTCTCCAGTCCAAGATGAGCATTTATTGAGATTAAGCTGAAAAATGGTTTGTGTCATACTTCTTCCACAAATTAGAGCAAATGAATTTATGTGAATGTACGTGAGGGGACAATCCATGTTTATACAATTATGATGAAAAATACATGCAATTCTTCTTATAACTAGCTTTGATACCAAAAAATGGTTCAGTGGATATTCCACGATTAGTTGAAGGGTCAAAATGTCCACCTCTTTTATTTGAAAATCTTGCATTGATCTGCTGTTTAATGTTCAAGATCAAATCAAAGTAGGTTTTAAGACTGCTAACAGCAGTGTCACAATGTGTGTAGCACCTGCTGCTCTGCAGACAATTCCCAACATTTCAGTGGATGGAGCGAAGAACAAGAACTCTGACCTCTTAATCGTTTGAGTGGCACATTTCAGTTATGATTGCTTTATGATCCTGTTACAGTGTAATGCAGCTTTGCAAAAAAGGCTGCTGTTGAAGGATGGAGCATTTCAAAATAACTTTAAACCTGGCAGAAAACACACCGCTATTACAGTGCAGTGAAATGCTGTCTCCAGTTGTACATGCAAATATGGCATTTTCATGAGTCTTAACGGCACAGCTGCCAGTTTAGTTTTAAGGGTCAGAGAGAGGGTAGAAAATTGGCATAAAAAAAGTGGTGGGAAAAATTAAGAAATAATTTAATGGGCCATGGTTCACATTTTTGTAGCATTTGTAGTCAAATGATTGGTTTAATGTCATTGTAATGTTAAAGATTCTTCCGAAAAGACTTTTGTGGTTTTTCTTCAATAAATGATCTGGATAGAAGAAGCTTTTAATTACATTAAAGATGTAGAAAAAATAGTTTTAAATAGTTTTTAATAGTTACTCAGGCCATCCAAGATGTAGAGTTCATTTCGGTAACACTTTCTCTGAAGCCCATATTTACCATACATTATAAGAGTATTCTTAGGCCATTATAATGAATGCATAATGCATTAAAAAAAAACTTATGTGTTATATCATCTTATAAATAATCAGAACAACAATTATAATACTTAGAAGTGGTCTTTGATTGCTTTAAGTAAACTTATAATATAACTATGATAAATATAATTCATTGTAAATGAAGTGGGTGCAATATGTTCACTGTGTGTTATAAATCATCATACTACACATAAGTAATTAATACATTAAAACTGTTCTTAAGAAATTAATAAAAAGGTTTTTATAATGCATTATGCCTATACCAGGGGTAGACAAGTCTCCAGCACTGAACTTGACTACCCCTAGCCTATACCCTTATGGGCTTCATAGAAAGTGTTATCTTTGTTTCTTCATCAGATTTGGAGAAATGTAGCATTACATCACTTGCTCATCAATCTTCAGTGAATGGGTGCCGTCAGAATGAGAGTCCAAACAGCTGATAAAAACATCACAATAAAACACAGCGCTCCAGTCCAGCAGTTAATGTCTTGTGTGTCTAGTGAAAAAAATCAATTTTTAACTTCAAACCATTGCTTTTGGCTAAATGTAAGTCTTCTATCCACCTTTTTCTTTTTCTTAAATAATGAGGATAATAACAGCGTGCAGTAAACGGTAAAACTGTTAGCAAAAACTTAAGATAATACATTAAAATAATATAAGACACACCAATTATTAATATCAAGCAGCAAAACCGTAACTGTTTTGTACAGCTAAAAATAGCTTTAATTGGATTCATTTATCAAAAATGCAGTTTTTCACTTCACCATGTGTTAACTGATGGACTAGAGTGGTGTGGGTTACTTGTGGATGATATTTGGTGGATATTTTAATCAGCTGTTTGGACTCTCATTCTGACGGCACCCATTCACTGCAGAGCATCCATTGATGATGTAACGCTACATTTCTCCACATCTGATGAAGAAACAAACTCATCCATCTTGGATGTGCAGGATGCAGTATACATAATAAACTGATCAGGTGTTCTTCTGTCTGTTGGTAAAGGTTAGCGAGCCTGTGGCAGGGTTGGGGTCAGGAGGTCACAGGCTCTGCAGAGTCTGAGGAGATCAGACTGACCTGTACTCAGTTCCTCACGTATCATAAAGAGCAATGTGTCAGAGACATCGTTCACAAGAAAAGGTGAGAGAACCTCCACTGCCATCCCTGTTTTTTTTTTAATTATTATCTAAATTAACCATTCATTTGCATTATGGTCTGTTTTTGCATGTTACATCATGTTTGCATGTTCATTAAAATATAATTGCATGAATCTGATTTTATATATTTTTTTTAAAGCATGAGATTTAGATTTTTTTTTTTTTTTTTCCAAACCGCTTCCTTTGCTTTCTTATCATCTGTCATTCCCTGTCGCCTGCCGCTTCCTACCGTTGCATGCCTGTCTGTCTGTCTCTATCTGTCTCTCTGTGTCTGTGGGTTGGGTGTAGTCGGTGACACATGCTCTGCTGTGCAGGTGTGGACAGAGAAGCACCGTAGAGACGTTTCTGGGCAGTGACATGGTGCGCTGGCTGCAGAGCGTGGGATTGGCCAGCGACCCGGGGGAGGCTCTGGAGTATGGCTCGCGTCTGCTGGAGGGAGGAGTCATTCAACACATCACTCTTGAGCACAGCTTCCAGGATGAAGCTCTGCACTACCGCTTCACATAGACCAGACAGTCTGAGGCTGGCAGGCGCACATTTCACTCAATTATTTATTCTACTGATACTAACAGCAATAACTTATAGAAGCCTGTTATTGCGACATTTTATCTCACAAGTCTGACTTTTTTCTCAGAATTACGTGATACAAACTCACAATTCTTACAATAAACTATCTAGATATAAACTTGCAATTGTGAGTCATTTTTATCTTAGTATTCTGAGTTTATAACTTACAACTGTTATTCTTTTTTTCTTGGAATTGTGAAGTCAGAATTGCATATAAATGCACATTTATATTACCAAATTCAGACTTTAGAACTCGTGAAATATAAACTCGCATTTGTGAGTTACGAAGTCCAATTTTGAGGGGGAAAAAAACTGATGCAGTTGCAATTCTTTAAAACTTGTGAGTTTTTCTCACATTTCTGAGAACAAAGTTTGAAATTGTGAGATCTAAACTTGGCATTGCAAGGGAAAAAAGTCAGATTTGTGAGAAAAAGTCGCAGTTTCCTTTTTTAATTTTTATTCAGTGGCAGAAACAGGCTTCTGTAATAACCAGATGTGAAAATAGTTGGTTAAAATGAGGTCTTGAACACTTTAGCTACCTCACACATCCCGGATGGCAAAGGGGTGACTGCAAATCCTGCTCGTCTGCTGTTTTGTTTATCTTGTTATTATTTTTTACATTATTATTATTGAACTGCCTGACACATTCATTTGTATTTATCCATAACAGATAGAATTGAGTTGAATGTGAAGTCTAAGGTTTACGTCTGATTCTGCACCACACAGGCTGTTGTTGCAGTTTTGTAATGAGATTCTTCTTTATGTAGTTATTATTTTGTGCACAGTTACTGGATATTTTTATGTTCAAGTCCTGCCAACTTAGAGTTTCCACAATAAAACATCTCTCCAGATACATCCTTCTGGATTGATTGACTTCACAAAGCACTTTAATAAAAGCGTTTGTTGATTGCATGGGATATCTGTGCTTCACAGAAAAAATAGATTTAGTATTAATAAAAAAAATTTAGTATTTAGATATAATTTTATAAAAACACATTTGTATAATTCAGAGGTGAATACCCAGCCCAAAAATATAAAACATTTGAGCTAATCCTTTAAAGGAATGTACTAATTTCAATAATGGTAGCCCTTTATTTTACAGTGCGTCTTTATATACGTAGTATGTACTTATTGTGATAGAGTTATTAACCCTGAACCCTTACATGTAGCTCATACTACCTAGTACTTTATTTAGATAATATACTGTAAGTGCATATACTACTGTAAAAGAAAGTGCAACCCATTTAATAAACAATTATATGATTATCGTCTTTTATCGTCAAAATAATCTTTTTTTTATTTTTAGTGGGGGAAACAGGTCTCCATAAGGTACACGTTTGACATTAAATACCAAAAACATAAATGAAATACCAAAGACAAAATGGGTCAAGATGCAGTCAACCTTATTTTTGTAGTTTATTTGGTTTTCCAAATAATGCACCAGGTAGGTTTAATTAAAAAATAATTGAAGGAAGTGGTTGTGCTCCCTCTCACATCCACTTGAGGGCGCCAGATATTTTTTAGTTTCTCTCTGGATTACACAAAAGTCCAACAGATGAAGGTGACAGCAGCATAGATTAATGGGTGACAGAGTACACTGTTGCTATTGAAACCAGAATTAAAAAATAATAAAGACTTGCTCATTGTGTTTGTGGTGTGGACTTTATTGAGTGTTTCTATATAGATCTACTTTAATAGAGCGGTGAATTAGTATATAGGTCCTGGAAACCTAATGTTCACACCAACATTTCTCAAAGTGAATCCTCTTGGGATTAATTAGATAGCTTTAAGGGTTTGTTGAGTGCATAGGATATCTGTGCATCATAGTGATATTCTCTGATTAAAGCGACTGGAATTGGCACTGGATTTCATGACACATGGACAGACACAGTTTAAACTTCCCATTTGAGATCTACAACATAAACTATATAACGGTACATTTCAGTAATGAGAGGAATGAGACTAAACCATTATCAAGTTCAAATACATGCAGCCTTCTGTACAATCATTTCAAATGATATCCAAACATACAGTAAATGCCTAAACGATTGTGCAAATGACATCTCCAACTAGCTCTTGGCAACAGTATAAGGGTGCTTATTCAACTTTGGGAACTTTTATGTGTGAGGGGTTGAGCGGTTTTTAAACATGAAGCTGCATGAAAGCCATTAAAACGGTCTTAGATTTTGTTAACCATGCCTTTATTTATATTTGTTAAGACGTTTGTATATAGATTTTAGTTTTACACATATTTATTATTAAGTCTTTACAATATATTAACAGGTTAACTACATATGTCATATTATCAAAGAAAAATACCTGTAAAGCACTGAAATTATCAATTTTATTTTGTTAAATTTAACATTAAGAAATTGAGCTGACATGAACCAACAATGAACTATTGTATTTTTATTACCTTATGTTAACAAATGCTGTAACAAATGTGCAGCTCATTGTTAGTAAATGTTAATTAATGCATTAACTAACTGGACCTTACTGTAAAGTGTTACTAGATTGACTAAACAAACTATTAAAATCCATTATAAATCCATGAGTAATTACATGGTAAACTATGATTATATTAGAAAAAAGGGACTTATATAGTTTAGTATCAGTATAAAATACAATTAGCATCAGGGAAGATCTAGACATTACATTTTTAGGCACATGATGTTATTTTGATCTGAATACTTTTATTATGCCTTCACTCCAATCAGTCTGTGATTTAGTGTAACTATAAAGGGTCCACACAGGTCCAAAAGTGCCCATTGTTGAAGAAACACCCAACAATCCCATTCATTCCAATCCAGTTTTTTTTTTCATTGTAAACTAAGCCTCAGGCGTCGTTGTAAATCTTAATCTCCTCCTCTACAGTGTCTGTGAAGAGATGAACCAGCAGCGTTGCGTCTTCAATCCCTGTAGTTAGATATTTCTCCATCTCTACCAACTTCTGGTTCTCCAGAGCTTTCATTTTCACTTCGATCTTCTGTCCTCTCTCCTGAACAAACAATATTTTTAATAACATAAATTGGATTTTTTCTTGCACAAAACAACATTAGAATTTTTTTAAATTTTTTTATGAGAACCATTTCTATGAAACAGTTTTGGCTTGCGGTACCTTTAAAATCTTCATGCTAATACCTTTGTTATGATTGGCTAACCTCTCTGCATGTGAGCTTACCTAATAAATACTGGCAGTATTAAAAGACTTGA
Organism: Enteromius mattozi; assembly: GCA_032359235.1. Classification (NCBI taxonomy): domain Eukaryota; kingdom Metazoa; phylum Chordata; class Actinopteri; order Cypriniformes; family Cyprinidae; genus Enteromius; species Enteromius mattozi. The sequence goes on from JAUMHE010000056.1 coordinate 2,956,371, forward strand.
TTTTAGTGATAATGATAATTAGACAATATTTTACTGGTATCTTAAGGATGTATGATATTCTTCATATTCTGTGAACAGGTCAGTTCACACTAGGGATGGGTACCAAAACTCAGTATTTAATTTAGTCTAAATTATAAAAGGCCGAAGTATGGATAAGCTCTGATGTTAACGGTTCTGCTGTCGCTCACGCACAACACGAATGCTCGCACTTAATGGAGTGAGGATGGCGGAGAGAACCGAACGATCTAAAGCAGTGGTTTTCAACTGGTTTGGCCTTCAGACCCACAGTTTCCCATAGAAAATATAAACAAAGCAAATTTCTGCGCGCAACGAACATGGCATACCATCTGGCAGGACAGCATTAGAGCCCGACTGATTTATCGGCAGGCCGATATTATCGGCCGATATTAGGCATTTTCCAAACTATCGGTATCGGCATTTATAATGGCCG
>JAUMHE010000056.1:2960209-3005661 GCA_032359235.1 Enteromius mattozi
GAACATGGCGCCCGCAGCAACACTACAGCCAGAATAATAGCTCCACCTTCTTTCTTTGTGTAAACATTTGGGTGGTGAAAATAAACCCACTCTGTGATGTAGAAAAGTGGGCGCGTGTTTAAACGAGGTGTTTTAGGGGGGTGTGGACAAGTCATAACTTTTATAAACAATATCTTTTTGGTTTTGAAACTTTAATCCTTGCAACTTCTGTGAACTTATCAGAACAGTACGAACAGCTTGTAACACTCAAAGAGAAAGGACAACTTGAAATCACATCATAAGACCCCCTTAAAAATCATGTCTAATTTCAGTTATCTGACATGCATAAATGAAGCCCAAAAATCTTTGATTAGGTCTTGTATTACAGCTGTACTGTACCGCTCAGGGTCTGGAGTAGCAGTGAAGAAGTGGACGCCGGGTAAATTTTGGTCTTTTGGGACTACAGAAACCATACTCCCTGTGGTCATGAACATCCCCTCCATGTTGATACCACTTTCCTTATCCCTCAAAATCTCCATCATCTTCTCTGCTGTGATGTGGCCTGTAAGACGTTATAATAACAGAACAACTTAACAAGTCTAGGATTCTATAAAGCTGTCCATAAAAAAAATCTATACAGAACAAATAATATACTTTACAATCATAAACAGCAATCTGCAGCGAGGCACTATACCAGTCAAAAGCTTGGACACATCTATCTATTTGCTTCACGGGGCTTATTGCTTTTATAAAATGTTTATTCCATATATGTAGCAAGGTTTCTCAAAATAAGACAAAGCAAATAAAATGTATTAACGAAAACATTATTTTTAAGCATCTCATCCAACGCCTCCGTTGTTAAAATGTAATTTTAGACCTAGTAACGGAGGCTTAAGCCGTTGATAGCAGACACATTATTAATTACTAATTAACGCAGTTAATAGCTAAGTTATGAGTGTGTGTGTGAGAGAGAGAGATGTGAATTACCTCTGAGTCTGTGCATCTCTCACAAGTGTTCGGCTAACAGTGAAACTGCTCATTTTCTTCACTTTTCTTCTCGCTTGTGAGAAGTCAAGCTGTATTTAAGTTGATGTTACTGATAAAGTCGTCAGAGTAGCAACATTACAGTGTTAGCGTGTATGTTAATGTGTGTGCGTCTCTGAGGGAGAGAGCGGGAGAGATAGAGTATGTGCTTGCCGTACATAATAAAACGTAATTTTGTGACAAAGCATGGGAATGGGCTGTCGTTTTTATAATACTGATTACTAAATGTATTTGTTTGGCCGGTGTCATTGTGAGTTTTGGATATTTTGCTGTTCTTAGCATAGACACGTTCGTCAGCCAATCAGATTCAAAGATTCAAGCCCCGTAGTATAAATAGAATTATTAAATGGAAATTCAAAACAATTAGCTCTCTTTATTTTACCTTTAATTAAACACCAAAAAATCTTTTTTTTATTAAACTATTTTAATTCTAAACAAATTCAATCAAAAGTCAAAATTACATCAAATAATAATAATAAAAATAAATGCTTCATCTAGACTGAAGGAATAATAATTATAGTTTTGTAAAGAATTTATGCATTTTTAAGCATGTGAGCAAAAGCCTTTTGATCACGCATCATAAGCACAAATTCATTTCAGTGTGTTTAGACTTGTAACCGGTGGTGTATGTGACTATCATTCTAGATTTGACTAGATTATTTAACACTTTGCATGAACTTGCAGATCACGTTCTGACAGTCACCTGAGCTCTTCTGCAGGAGTTTGCGTCCCTCACAGTAGCGTCCCTGTGCGGCCTCGATCCGGGCTGTGTTGGAGTACGAGTAAACCTTAGCAAAGCTGAACTCAGTCTTTCCGTTCCACCAGTGCTGCTTCTCTGCATACGTCCTCAACTCCGGGTGCTCCCTATCGATCTTAGTAGTGATGGAGTACTCGTTGGAGATGTTTCGATAGCCAGCTTTAACAGAGAGAGAGAGAAACAGCAGCAGGCCCTTGAAACGCTTTGATTTGTTTCGGTTTGAAACTGTAATGCTGTATGACTCAGGATTTACCCTCCACTCTCTCTGCCGCCCAGTATTTCCCAGCAGTCTCCAGCACCCAGGCCTCCGTGCGGTCTGATATGAGGAAGCTGTTATGGTAAGTGAATCCACACTGGTCCTCCATACAGTTTCCTCCCTGGCCGTGTTCCTTCAGCAGATCTGTTATCACGTCTACAGCCCGCTCAGCAGTGTCGGCCCTCTCCAGAGCCAGCCTACGTACAGACAGACAACACCCCACACTGTGTTCACAACTGCATTTAAAAGTATACTTTTACCAAAAGATGCATGATTTCCTTTCTTCCTAGAAACATGAGGATAGTGTGAACTACAAAGGTTCTGTTCTCATTGACTTGAGTATATACTGTGTGTTGATGAAGAACAAGCCAATCAATCTTGGATAACTTGATTTAAAAATATCGGGCCCATATTCTACTGCAAAACAAACTAAGCGCCATTTTAAAATACTCAAATCACAACTGGTTATTATGTACTAATTCATAATTACACACCAATTAGAAGCAGATTATTTTTAGATTTTACTGACATGATAATAATGAGAAAGGAAAAAATACTAATTTATGTTGGATTGATTGCCAGATGCAGTTTGCAGTGTAACAAAATACCAATAACACCCAGAAAAAAGAGGACAATTTTAATAATAAATAAGCCTGCAGTGCTCTGAGCCTCTTATTTGACAGGTTTTCTCATGTGCTATCGTACATTTATCAGATAATACTGCTACTTTAATCATCTCCTAGTCACTTGTACACATCACAAAAACGAATTTCTAATTCGTTTGCCTGGTCATTTTGATAAGACTATTGAACAGAAACCCAGTAAAATTGTACATAATCATTTGCATTATTGCTCTTCTGTTGGTTTTGATTGCTTCTCTTGTCCTCATTTGTAAGTTGCTTGTGATAAAAGCACCTGCGAGATTATGTAAATGCATTAATGCACACATGCATTCGCTAACTTTTGCAAAAGAATGATAAATTGCATTCATGATGTATGCAAGTGACTAATTGATGCTGATGTTGGAGAAGCAGTTTTGCGTATTTCGACTGTGATCTTACCTTTTCTTTAAATAGCCAGGCGACATATTTTGAATTATACCAGTTAAATAATATCACTGAATGCTGAATATGAAATACTTGGATTACCTGACGAGATCCATGCCCAGGAGCGCCTCTTTATCGTCCACACTCTCTTTCCCCCACACTGCCTCGTTCCCGATGCACACCTGATGCTCGTTTGCCCCCATCTCTGCCCCCCACAGCCAGGCGGGACGACTCAGAACCACTGCATACGTCTGAGCCACCTGCTCTATCTCTATATATGTGCACTGATCACATGACAAACAAAATCACTCGGACAAAGGTGCTTTTATGTTTGATAATCAAGTGTACACTATAAGCCTGTGGAAGAAAATGCATCTGTGTCAGACGTTCTCAAGATACCTCCACTTTTTCTTCTGGTTGATGCTCTTTGGCGGGGAAGTAGACCACCTCTTGAACTTCATCGCAGGGCCTGTCCGAGTTCTTCCCGAAGACTATCCGCTGCCCCTCTGTAGATGGAGGCAAGGCTACAAACGTGTCGCAGGAGGTTGGGTACATCCTGAAATAAAAAGATGCAGTTTTAGGGAGTAACGCCATTTATTCACAAAATAACTGTAATCTGTCACAGTTACAGAGAAAAAAAGTATAATTCATTTAAATTACAGTTACATCTGAATATTGCACAGATTCAATTTCTTTATTTTCCAAATTGCACTGACTGCTCTAAAATATGAGACAGTAATGTTTCAGTAGTTTAGGACACAGCTGAAAACATTTGTTACAATCAAATGTAATCAGTCACTTTAATAAAGTCATTGAAATTTTACATTTTGAACAGGGTAACCTGTAATGACATTTCCAGAGTAACCTTCCCAACACTGATAAACAGTATTTTAACCTTTTTGTTGATCAATAACATCCAGTGTCCATGTGCTGAAATCTATTAATGTTAGGCTGATACCAAGATCTCTCATGCACAGAGGACATGGCAACCATTGATTCATAACAAATCACTAACGTTACTGACATTGAAATAACAGGAAATTATAACATGTTTTTTACACACCACATCAACAGCGTTAATGGATAATACAGACCTTTCTTTAGCACTAATATGGCAGCTTTGAAGCTGAGCCAAATATTAGCAGTAATTGTTACATTCGTCTACAGTATGCCTTAAATAATTTAGATTCACCTTGTCCAGGTCAGCGTGTATAAAAATACCAGGTACGATGAGAATCACTGCTCTGTTCGATGAGCATAAACATGTGTTTACTTTCCTTTCTCCATAAACATAACTGACCGCACACTTGATAAATCCGGAAGCAGGGCTATCTGATTCATAACTAATCACACCATCCTCTCACTCTGTCTGACTCTGAGTCCAGTCGATCCACGTGTGTGTTTAATCAGCGGGGAAAGTGGGCGGGGCAACGGCGCCTCAGTCACGTGGTTGCGCAAACGCCGCAAATTATTGAAAAATATCAAATAAATCATAATAATAGAAAAAATATATGTATAATATAAATGACAAATATTACAGGAGCGCAAATACAATTACATAAAATAATAATAAAAAAAAATTAACCGCTTGATTTGACAGTTGTTTTTAAGTTGATTTAATATTATGATTTATTACTACGTGCGATGTACGTTTTAAAAAATTAAAATAAAAATATTAAAAACACGTTTTTAATTTATTATTATTATTAAGATTTACAAATATAACCAGGGTGTATGTGATAATGTTTTTTAATCTTATAATTAATAATATAATAATGTGTTAAACGTACATCCATGGCAAACCCCGGATGTTTGTTTTTTTTTTTTTTTGCGTCGTTGTCATTACGTCATAAAGGGGCGCCGCCGTTGGTAGTTTGGTGGTGTTCGGTAGAAACACTTTTTAATAACCCTAATTTCTCATCGTTACGCTGGTGGTCAAACATGGGGAAATCTTTTGCTAATTTCATGTGCAAGAAAGACTTTCATCCTGCATCAAAGTCCAACATAAAGAAGGTAAACGGGAGGTTTTAGCTAGCAAGCTAGCTTACTGTTGCTATGGTGTAAACATTAGTTCAGATCTTTACTTATTTTTCTCGCCGGATACGCAGATATATTTAGTCACAGACACATCATATGGTTGTAATGATGTACTTTTTTCCAGTTTGATCAGTTAACGTTAATCCCATAGAAAGCAGACTGATGTCAGATGAAAACAGTCTTTTATTTATTAACTCTGATTCTCAGGTATGGATCGCAGAGCAGAAGTTAACCTTCGAGAAGAAGAAGCAGGAGGAGCTGATGCAGGCTTATGTGAAGGAGCAGGACACATACAACAACAGGTAAGTCACGTGTGCTGGAAACACATCAGTTTGTTAGATTAACATGCTTTTGAAAACCGCACGGATCATGGTTTTTCCTGGTATTATTAAATATCTTCACCTGTACCTGTGTGTCTGTTATATGCGATATATTTCAGGCTGCTGATGGGAGATGATCGTGTGAAGAATGGCCTTAATTTCATGTATGAAGCACCTCCAGGAGCGTCGAAAGGTTATAAACCTTCACCACATTCTTCATGTAATCTTTATGTTGTTGTGGACCTTAAAAAAAGGATAACTGATCGTTTGCATCTAAATCATGGCATCATGACGAACATAAAAACATTAAAACATTTTTTAAATCAAATTAAAAGTGTTAGAAAATCAAGAAACTGAAAAAAAAAAAGTTAAACAAAAGTCTATGTATTCACTTGTTTTTTCTTTTTCTTTTATTTATATCATCACCGACTTCCTCCAGAGGAGACTAAAGAGGTAATGTTCATTTACGTCATGTTTGTACTATTAGTGCTCTGTCAAACCGTTTTTAAGGCATCTTAATCATCAAAACGATCAAAACATTTACTGAAAAGCTTAAGATTTCGTCTAAATGTAAGCACTGTAAAATGTTTAATTTCATAAAATCGTTTTTTTTAGGCTTGACGGAGTTTAGAAGGCATTTTGTGGATTTCTCCCCTAACAGTTCCATCTCGTTATGTCACTTAACACGGCCTTGCTCTGTTTTCTCTTAAGGAAGGAGAATCTGAGTACAAGTTTGAGTGGCAGAAAGTAGCTCCTCGTGAAAAGTAAGTCACTTTTGTCGTCACTTCTCAGATTTTCACATTCATGTGTTTCTTACGGTTATTTTTTTGTCTTCTTAGGTATGCAAAGGATGACATGAATATTCGAGATCAGCCTTTTGGCATTCAGGCAATGTTTCCTTCTGTGCTCTACGCCTTCGTATATGCAGATTAACAGTTATTTAACGTGGTTGTCTTGTTCTTTGCTGTAGGTGCGGAATGTGCGCTGCATTAAGTGTCATAAATGGGGTCACGTGAACACGGACCGTGAGTGTCCCCTCTTTGGCCTGTCAGGGATCAACGCCAGCTCTATGGCCAGTGATGAAGCAGGTAAACGGCACTTTCCTTATACGATGCATGATATATCAGCCTGGCTTCACAGACGGGGCTTGGACTAAGCCAGGATTAGGCCGTAATTGAATTAGGACATTTAAGTCATTTTTATAAAATGCCTTCGATAACAAACATGACTGGCGTCCCTTTTGACAACAAAGACAGAGATATATTTTAAGTTCAATCAGTGCAAGTTTCTTTCAGTTGAAACAGCTGGTCTGTGAAGCTGAGGGGGACAGGTTCGCTCTTTCAGACCTGTAGATGGCGGCAGTGTCTACAATTACACCTCGAAATTTTACAATACAGGACAATACAGTTATGAAAACAGGTGTTTTTGAGCCACTATAATTCAGGAAGTTATTTGTGATTATAAGTATTTTAATTTTAAAGTAGGCTGACCTGACAAACATTTACCTCTTTTAATACATGAAGCAGATGGTAGCTTTGTGTCTGAAAATCTTCATCTTGATGAAATGATTAACTTCTTTTGAAGGATAAAAATATAATATACATACAACTATCGAAATCCAAACATGTCCACTCAAATTCAGACAGGGTTCTTCTAGTTTTACAAAAACAAAACAAGGCAACATTTCTCATTTTCATTTAGTTTACCTTAAAGTACTAAAATAAGTAAAAATTAAAAGAGCTAAAACCAATAAATAGCTATTAATAAAACCTAAAGTGAAATAGATGATTTAAAAACAGCAAATAAACATATAAATAAATAAATATAAAAAACAAATAAACATGACAACAACGTGCAACAAAATAAACTTTAATTACAATTAGAGTGAAACTAAGTGAAATTCTTTTTAAAATTAATAGCAAAAACTATACTAGTCTATCAGTGTGTCAAAAGTAAAATTTTGCATTGATTCTTCACCAAAAATAATTAAATAATTTAATAAATAGAAGATTTTTGTTTAGTGAACCAAACAACCCTGACAGAATTTGACAAATAAACCACTGACATTTCTCAAAATAGTTTTAGAAGAACGTGAAAATAAGCACACAAGTATCCCTTTAACATGGAGTTGGTAGAGGTGGTGTGGTGTACTTTGATACTTTTCTCTCAGTTTGTGTTGTTGTGTTTCTTTTATTCAAATAAATCAATGTGGCGGCAGTGTCTCCTGAGAGAGTCAGTACAGTAATATGTATGTTTCAGCAGATTGGAGACAGACACCACTCTTGTGTTGCTGGGAAAACGTTATTATTTGTTTTTTTGATTGGTTGAAACCTCTGCTTCTGCAGAATGATACTGTACGCCTTACCCAGCTGGGAGACGAGGGAGTTGATTTGGTGTCTTTGTTAACACAAAGCCGCTAGTGTACGTCTCTCAGAGGGGGGGCATGATCGCACATTATTTGTTCTGAAAGAGTGATTTGTCCTAACAGGTCCGTCAATGCACCCCTCCGAGTTAATGGCAGAGATGCGAAACAGTGGGTTTGCGCTGAAGAAATGTGTCCTTGGGAGGGACAGCACCATGAGTGATCTAGCACAGGTAATCTCCAGGTCCCTGCCCAAATATGACCCATGATATCCATGTCTGGAGCTCAGCGTGCGATTGCAGAAAAATGTTCAATTATCGAACGGATGCCTCACGAGCGCTTGAAGGGTTAGACTAGAGCTGATGAGACCAACAACTACAATTGCAAGAGGGCCGAGGCATGCTGGATTTCACACTGTGCTTCTACACAAAAGTGCCTTTCTGATTGGCCTCTTGTATATGTATTGTGTTTGTGCTTCAGGAGCTCGTGGCCAGTGAGGAGGAGGACGACCCTGAGGTGGAGTTCCTGAAGTCTCTGACTACCAAACAAAAGCAGAAACTGCTTAGGTACGACTAACTATTTATTACATGTACACTGCCAGTTGTATTCATAATAATCCAATCGAACGTCTAATTACTATTACATAAATCGTTATAAATAAAATGGTCACACTTTAGTTTGGGGACTATCTCTCACTGTTAACTAACTATTAACTACGACTTAGACTCAAACTCACAATTTGCTGCTTATTAATAGTTAATAAAGTTGTAAAGGATGGGGTAGGGGTATAAATACGCCCACATACAGTATATATTTTGAAAATAGTTACATGTGTATATACACTTTTATATTATTATTTTATATTATATATAAATATATTTTATATAGAAACAGAACATATTTTTCTTAAATATATACATGCTTGTGTTTGTATTTATATATTCATAATAAATATTATGTAAACAAAAACTTTTATTTTGAGTATGACTAATCATGATTTATTCATTTGACAGCAATAATTATTTCACTTTATTATTATTATTATTATTATTATTTATATTTATTTATTTATATTTGGGATTGAAAAGTAGAATATATGTTTTGATTCTTTTATAAACTTTATTGATTTCTTTATATATTTCAGTGCAAGCAAGTAGCTGTTTAATATAAATATGCATTAGGCCTCCATTTGTGTTGCATAATTTATTAACACAATCACACAAAAAATGTAAAAAGGCCCAAAATGCACATTGGTCATATATACACATTACATGCTACCATTTAAATGTTTAGAGTTTTGAAAGAAAGATTTATTTAAAAAAAAAAAAAAAAAAATGTTTTGGAAAGATGTCTGTTATGCTCACCAAGGATTTACTTATTTGTGAAATAAAAGGTAAATACGGTATTATTATGAAATGTTATTACATTTTAATTAATTTTATTTTAATTTCAAATAACCATTTTTATATATTTTAAAATGTAAATTAATTCCTGTGATCAAAGCTGTATTTTCAGCATCATTACTCCAGTTTTCAGTGTCACATGATCCTTCAGAAATCAGTCTAATATGCTGCTTTGCTGCTCAAGAAACATTTCTGAATATGTCAAAAATAGATGCTGCTTAATATATTTGTGGAAACCAAGATAAAGTATTATTTCAGGATTCTTTCAATATACATTTCAAAAGAACATTTACATTACATAGAAATCTTTTACAACATTTTAAATTAACTGTACTGTCATTTTTGGGCAATTTAACGCATCCTTGCTGAATAAAAGTATTATTTGTTAAAAAAAAAAAACTTTTAAAAGCTGAAAAAAATGGGAAATGTCCACAATATACTATAAGAATGACCGGTCAGTCTGCAGTCTATTACATCTCATCCCCTTCTTTTTTAGAAAACTTGACCGTCTTGAAAAGAAAAAGGAGAAGAAGAAAAAGAGTAAAAAGGAGAAAAAGAAGAGCAAGAAGAAGCAGAAAAAGAAGCCAGCCAAGAGTGAGAGTTCATCCAGCAGCTCATCAGACAGCAGCAGCGACTCTGAGGATGAGAAAGCCTCCGGAAAGAAAGCCAAGAAGAAGAGCAAGAGGAGGAGGAACTCGACCAGCGACAGCAGCTCTGAGAGAGAGCGCTCCCACAGTCTGGACTCCAAACACAATGAGCACAGAGTTCAGAGGTCACCAGACAACAAGCACAGCAGAGAGAGATGGAGAGACGACAAAGAGAGAGGTAAAGATGGGGAGAGGAGGAGAGAAAGGAGCAGGAGCCCTCAGCCACGGAGAGATGAGAGAGAGAGAGGTAAGGAGAGATGCAGGGAGAGGAGAGACCGGAGCGGGGAACGTGACAAGGGCAATAGGGAAAGAGACAGAAACGTCAGGAGGAGGAGTGTGAGTCGGGAACGAGGGAGGGGCACTGAGAAACACAGAAGTGATAGCAGAGATACAGAGCACAGCAGAGGGAAATAACTCTGATTAAGGGAATCATATCAAACTTTCTGCAGCATTCTCTCACTCTCATGTTGTTGCAAACCCTAACTGCTGTGAGGTTGTTGTTTTTTCTTTCTTTTAAACTTAATAAAGACTGTGTGGTTGACAAGCTCCACAATGACAAAGCAGCACCTGAAACGCAGCTTTTGTGGTTCTTGTCTTGTATTAAACATCTTCTGTCATATAAAACCTTTTCTGGGGCAAACAAACCAAAATTTAAGTCATTATTCATGTAAAAACATCTATTGGTCACTTAGAAACCTTTTGACATTTGATAATTGGTACTAAGAACAGGAAAGAGGAAGATTTTCAGTGAATATTGGTCTGTTTGTGAAAAAGTTATATTCAGAAGACTGAACACAGAAGTGTTTTCCCCTTTAACTCTGAAGCTTCGTAGACGTTAACTGCTGTAGTGTGGAAATATTATCTGATTAAATGTATATGTTTTTTACATTTCCTTTCCTGAATTCATAAGGGTTTGGGTCGATGATAAATGATAGGAGAATCTGACATTTTTCAGTGAAGTTATTTGTTTTGGGTGGCTTTCCATTTCCAGGCAGCTCAGAGGATTTCTCCAGGAGAGGGCGCTCTGAGAATACAGAAACTGAACCTGTTATAGAGCTCAATTAAAATCATGCTTCACTCATTTTGTTTTCAATATTTGCTGTAGTCCTGCTTTCTTTTAGCGTTTAGCCCATCCAAAATGTAAAGTTTATCTGACTCTTTTGAGTCTTTTTCACATAGTAACTTCAATGATTAATTTTTCAGCCTGTTCAAGTTCATTTAACTATGATTTTTTAAAACTTCTTCTTCCCCTTAAATCCTTGTAAATTCAAAAATATGTAAAATAAAAGAATGGTGAATGCGACACAACTTCAGTTACTCTCAAGCACTTTCTTCACTTTTCATCTCAAAGACAAAATGGTTGTTTAAATTACGTAGTTTGTTAGGAACTGTGTATTGTTTTAAATTCAGGGTTACTTCGTTAGGTTATTTATTGTGTTGATCCGTAATGAATTTAGTTTGTAAGTTTGCAGTATGGGCACTGAACTGTAACTGAATATATTCATATAAATCAATACAAAATCTGCTGATTTCACTCGTCATGTTCGAAGTGGCGCCATTCAAAATTCAAAAATGGGTAGGCTACATTTGAAAAGCGGCAACAAAAATGTTCACAGCACGAAATTAATTCAGGGCGCGTGGTTTATATGCATGCCTGAAATACGGCGAAATAACAACTCTTGTGTTTAGCAATATTCAAATAAACCCAACCCAAGGGTGGCGCTGAAGTATTATGTAAAAGTAGATTTAATTGCAGTTCAATTTGTTTTTAATATCACAGGAACAAACGCAGACTACGTTTTGGCATGTCAAAGAAAAGCGTGAATAAACCAGTGAAAGGCTGCATGTGACAGTAAAACATTATCATCTTGCTGAAGTGCATTGGTTGATGTATTATTAATAATAATGGGCATTTAATTCGTAAACACGATCTGCGCTTGATGGACATCTTCTGACTAAAGGGGAGATGAAAGAGCAGCGCCGCTCCGGCTGCGCGGGAAACTCTTCACTACCGTCACGGCTGAGTTTCCCGCGCTGCGGCCGGAGCGGCGCTCCTCTTTGATCTCTCTTTTATTACCGCGCGCAAACAAAGCTGACTTCTGCCTCGCGCTCAGTCAGAGGGCATTCCAGAAAAACGCGAACAAAAGGCCGTGAGTGACAGCGCCACTGTCCGCCGCCCCAGGCGCATCATTCCCCTCCAAAAGCCTGAAAAGCACTTAGATCTTGTCCGTGTAAAAGCTCCCGTTTGTAAATCCTAATAGAACCATATAATTGTAAAGCGTGCTCGTGAATGCCTTCATGGCCAAATAGCGCTCATTTCCGTAACACAAATTTTGAATTGTGTGCCATAAAATCGTTGCATCCTACATTAACTTTTAAAAGAGCGAGAACTGTTTTCTGTCCACCTGCTATTTGGAGAAAACGCTTGCCTAAATTGGTGTAAAACGGAAATTGCATTTTGTTGTAGGCTTATTTTTGACTTAAATATTTTTTATTGGTTATTTGCAAAATGTCATTAAATGATAATGGACCGTTTTCTAGCTATATTTGTATGTGTGTGTGTTTTCCTCTGAATAGGATATACCGCCTGCTCGGCGCCGGCCACCAGCACACAAAAGGAAATGAAAATAATTTTAGTCTATTGCCTTCTGGTCAATTTACCTTGTAGCACAGAAAGCGCGTGGAGCAGACGCGCAGCCCTAACGAGTTCCCAGGCAGGGCTCGAGCTGTAATTATTCCGCCGGGTTTTCTGTGGGATCGGACGCTGCGCTGGATAAACACAAAGAAGTCAGAGAGCATCCTTGAACCTTTTCAGTACAGGGCCACTGATATTCAAATAACAGCCAGGGACCATTTGACTGCGAGAGCATTTTAAATTCAACATTTGCATAAGGCCTCTCCCCATTTCCCCTTTTCAAAAGTGGCATCCAGAAAAGAAAGAGAGGGGGAAAAACTGTTCCCATAACACCAAATCAAGTGTAGCGTTTTATAAAAGCTAAACGATGCTTTATGCCTTCAGCCCTCTCTCGGATGGACATTTTCCGTTTGACATGCAAATTTAAGCAGTTAATTTGAGCAATTCAAATAAATATTCAGAGGCCCTTTGTCACTGAATCCCCTCGGAAAATGTGCGATAAAGAGCTGCTGAACAAATGATGTCTCGGAGAGTAATTAGATATTTGATAAGACACGAATCCCTAATCGCCAATACAAGACACATGGGGCTGCGATGTGCTCCAAGTCATAATTAATGCTATTTAACAAGATTTTCATTTGGACAAAAATGCCTTTCCGGGGCATTAACTATTGATTTTTTTTTTTTTTTTTCCTTTTTTTTGTTCCCACTGGGGAAAACGAGATGAGCGCAACGTTATCGATGGTTTCATTTTTCTGAAATGTAAATAAATGTGCGTAATACTTGAAACGATTACAGCTGAGACTGTAGCAAAGCCTCGGATGAAAACATTTGCAACCAGACAAGCCAATCTTTCGATTTTAAATCCCTTTAATTACAAAACGAAAGCCTTATAAGCGTGACTTTGTACAATTAAACATTTATATATTCTTAGCAAGGTAAAGGAAAGGTTAAATGAATTTTAAATAGCTGTGTAACATACATACTGACATCCACAAAGTGCGTCGAAAAGAAAAAGAAAATTCCCTGAATTTCAGGATCCACCACAAAACAATCAGAAGTAACATTTACAGGGAAAAATAACAGGTTATTTTTGTGGATATATGTACACAATTAGCTCGACCGGCAGCCGTGGTTATTTATAGTTCCATAATGTCCATCCACTGTTAAAAGCACTGAGCCTCGACGAGACTTGAGCGTCCTGAAAGCTGAGGAAAAGCGTTCGTCTGTGGCTGTGCGCAGCAGAAATAGCCAGTGTTGCACTGAAAGTGCTCGTTCCAATGCGATGTCAAGAGTTTTGTCGCGTACTCCAGACCCGTTTTCTTTTCTCGATTCGCCTAAAAGAGGAAAATGCCTTAGAGGTCAAGCTCAGGACTCGTGGTGCGGAGACTGATCTTTGACCGTGACCCGTGGGTTTACGCCCTCTAATATCAGTTCGGGCGACTCGGACCTGGGCGTCTCCAGGTTGCTGGTGTCGGTGTCGCTGTCGCTGCCCTTTTTGCCTCCGCCTCCAGCGGTGTGCGTTTTGATGTGTTTACTCAGGTGGTCGCTCCTCATGAAGCGCTTGTTGCACACCGGGCAAGCGAACCGCTTCTCGCCGGTGTGAGTGCGCAGGTGCCTTTGGAGCTCGTCTGACCTGGTGAACCGTTTGCCGCAAAAAAGCCAGTTGCACACAAAGGGCCTCTCACCGGTGTGCCACCTCAGGTGCGCTTTGAGGTGAGACGTTTTCCCGTAGACTTTACCGCAGCCCGGGATGTGACAGCTATGGAGTCCTTTCCTCCGCAGGCTGGCCCCCGCGGGCCCCAGCCGCTCCGCCTCTTGGCAGTTCGGGCAGTCGCACGTGGCGCGTCCGGAGTATCTCCTGGAGGACCTGGAAGAGGTCCCTATGCCCGAGCTGGCGCCGGAGATCATAGCGTTTGTGGCCGACGCGTCAGTGTAAGTGGGGATCACAGTTTTGAAGCCCTCCTGCGTCAACAGGTGCTGGCTGGTGGACAGGAGGTGGGACGCGGTGGGACTGATGCCGGTTGAGCTGAACGCGGAGTGCGTAAGGCTGGAGAAGTCTGGGTTGTAGCCGCTGAGCTGCGAGTGGATGGCTTGGGGCGTTCCGGAGTGCAGGGAACTTTGCAAACTGCCGGCTGGGTTTTGCACCTCGAGCCACGAGCCCGGGTTTGTGTGCACGTCCCACCACGTTGACGCGCCGTTGGCCACCTCGCCAGAGATTGTGGAGTGAAAGCCGGACTTGTACCACGATTCGTACGGGTGCGCCATGCCGACCCGCGGGTATAGGGTCTCCGCGGACGAGTGCACTTTGGAAATGAAGGCGGACTGTCCTGACTCCTGCGAGGAAACGCTCGCCGTGTTGGAGAACAAGCTGCTGTACTCGGCGGAGAACGCGGAGGAGGTCGGCGATGTCGAGGCCAGGCAGAACGCGCTGTTTGCCGAGCCGGTGCTGTTCGTTAGTCCCGAGGTGCTGCGGCTTGTGGCGACGGTGAATCCGGGCAGGCTGGAGCCCAGGTTGCAGCTCGACGACGATCTCTTCCAGGGATGAAATCCGCCTTTGGAAAACGCGCTGGAGTCGGGGAGAGTCGTGAGGGGACTGGTGTTGCCAATTTTGTTGCAGGTTGCAGCCAGCATCGCTAAAGGGGTAGTTCCAAACCGCGGCTCTTCCTGTTTGGATGAGAAGTTTATGCTCTTTACTAGATTGTAAAACATAGTTGGAGTGTTTTGAAAATCAAAGAGTCCAACAAGTCTCAACCAAACGCCCGAATAAAACCCAAACATTCAAGTGCGAAAATAAGTTGCTTCACTTGTGAATTGTTTTTCAAAATAGTTGTCATGTCTTTAAAAAGTCCTTCAAGAAATTCACGTTTACATCACGGTAGTATTATTATTTTTAGTAGCCTAACTAAAGTAACATCAATACGCTATTATAAATTCAGCGCTTTATTTATTTATTTATTTTTTTAATTATTATCAGGTTATTATTTTTCCAGAAAGTATCGTTTCGCTGAACGTGGTTTTCAAGTTTCCAGTGTTTCACTATAGCTTCTTCAGATCAGCGCATTGGTTCAGACCTCATTTAAAGCACCAGTACTAGCAAAATCCGATTTCACTAAAAATAAAAACTAGATCTCTTTGTGAAAAGTTAAAAATGTTCTCTTTTGACATCGTTAGTTTTAAGAACGTAAAAACTATGAGCCATTGAAAAGTTTTAATGCAAGCAAGCAGCACTGAAATGCCAACACCATTAATGCAACTAAAAGAACGATTTAACCTTAAAATAAAGAAGTGCTTACTTACCCCAAGTATAGATGTAGCCATATCCAGGGCCTTTCCTAGACAGCTAGTTGAAGAGAACAATGACTCAGTGTTCCAGTGTGACTGAGGGACAGTGCGCTGAAGCTTTACTCTCTCTACTCGAGTTGTATAGTGAGCGCGTGCTTTGAAGTACAGCTGGCTGCAATACTCAGCCAATCTGAGCGCGCGACGAGCCGCGTCCGACCAATAAGCGACGCGACCATGACAGAAATACTAAAGCTGCACGTCAATCAATGACTGGGGTACTGATCCCACTGTCAAGCAATAAGCCATCAGCTATTTTTCATCGTTTTTTATATATATATATGGCCATCAAGGCGCAGAATCTGCACACACTATAGTGCTCAGCTCATATTGGTATTTAATAGGCATCCTCCGATGGTAAGCGGCTCATCTTGATTTTATGCATGATATCCATATCTGTTTTGTGTGTCGACGTGCAAACGGATACGCTTAAAATTAAAGGTTCGCGCGCGTAACCGTTTGCAGCTGTGGTCGCGATATTATTTTAACGATGTGCTTATTTTGTAGGTAGTTATATGATGTGATGTAGGGATTAAAACCATAACGATATTTCTGTTAAGGCTCGTTAGGTTACATTACGCAGCCATGTTTTGAGAGGATCCGAAATAATAAGCATCATGCAACGTCATAGTCATTTTCATTTTATTTATTTATTCATGTTAGTATTCTTAAAATGTAAGAAGGTTTTAGTTATGCTTTGAACTTATGAAAATTTTCAAATATTAAAAAAAAACCCATGTCGAACTTTTAAATTAGAACCGGTCGGTGAAATGCAAGAATGAATCTTGGAGGAAGAGGACGGAGGGGCACCACTGATCCCACAACAGGTGTGTTAGACTTTTGTTGCGAGTGTTTCGTGTGTGTGAAGAAGAGAGAGAAAAAGAGGGAGGGATGTTGGGGGGCGCAGGTTAGGGTTTGGGGTGTTAATGTGCGCGCGCGCGCTCGCTCACCCTCGCGCTCCCTTTAAATGCCTTCAGAACAACACGCGAGCGCATGACTCAAAAACCGTAGAAAATCGTTAAAATAGTTATTCTTTGTTTAATGTAGGCCTATGTGTGTGAATTCTTAAAGCAAAGTTTGAGCGCTAAATTATATAGAATTAAATATAAAATCAATTAAATATAAAATAAAAACAAACCTTTTAGATAAATAACAGATAAAATAATTATGACAATTTTTTCTTTCTTTTTCTCTCTCAGTATTTTTTTTTTATGTATAAAGATCAATGCATTATAGCAGTGTCTTGCGCTGCTTGTTAAAACATTTAAGGCTAATGACATAATGTAACAATGGCCTGCTTTGGAGTGAATCGCCTCCTTTTAAAAGTTAAAGCAATTTTCTTGAGAATGGCCCCGCCGAAACGCTGTGCATTACTGTATTCAAAATGACCAAATAATGCTCCATTATAGCGGTTGAACGCTGCCAGTCAGGCTGGATGCAATTTACTCCAAAGCGCTTTGCTTTAAATTCCCTCCTATGGAGAGAGCTAGGGAATATAAAACAATTTATTCAAATCCAAGTGGTGGAGTCTCGAAAATCGCTTGATTTCCGCAATCACTGCAAATTGACGGAGGAACAATTAACACTATTAAACGTCTGTTCAGCATAAACAAATTGGCCTGAGGCTCGGAGAGGTTTAGGTTACATATTTGGATATGTATGTATGCGCATGTACTGCATGTCTATTCACACTGTTTCTGCTGCAAAGGAAATAAAAGCGGGGCATCTGATGTGCATTTCTTACCAAATGTGTCCAATATGAGACGCTGATGAAAACAGGCCATTAAACAGACTGCTCGCAATTAATATATGAATTAGTACATTCACTTTGAGTGGTATCTTTTAATTTGTGCATTGATTACCCCTGCCAGCTAGGCTAAATTTAAAGCCACCTTTTATAATGAAGACAAAGAAAATAAACATTAAACGGCACATTTAAAAATGTGTTCTAATTTGTTAAACTCAATTTTATTTCTGTTGATTCTTTTAGAAGAAGAAGAAGGGAAAAAAATTTGAAAGCAAGCAAGTTAGATGTCAATTCATACTATCACTTTAATTCAGTGTAATTCCAAAACGAACTGGATCTTTTACGCTCTGCATATTTAAATTAAAACTCGATTTGTATTAAAAAGCACAGTCCGGCTGGTGGCTTGCGAGCACTTTTCTGTGGTAATTAGGAGCCTATTACAAGTCATTAGATTGATCAATGTACCTTAAACAATGTGAGTGATTTATTTGGTAAGAACAAAACGCCGTGCATCTATTGTCTTGAGCCTGACTGACGATATACATCCATCACAGCGTTAAACAACACAAGATGAATGATTAATCCGGACCTATTCATTAAAAGGGTCTGGCCTGCTCCAGAAGCCCTGGATTCGCACAGAAGCAGGGAGACAAGGCTTTTCAGGGGAGAATTTTTGTCGGTTGCCGCTGGGATTAATTTGTCCCCACCCTTAAGAGGAAAAGCGCATTTGTGGATAATTAACTAATCTGGCTCATTTTAAAATCCCTCTCTACTACAGGTCCTTCACTTGATCACCCCAAACAGCCTGGTTTCCTCCCTCTAACAATTCAAAGGGAGTCAAAACAAATATTAACTCACATCTCAGTTGCTTTTTTTGCAAATAGTGTCATTCTCGAGGCACCTCGCAGGTCGCTTTCGTGATTAAATGTCTCTATTTGGGAAAATACAAAAAAATGTTCTGGGGCCAGCAGAAAAATTTCCTGTGTTTGTGCACTTGATGATTTTGACAATAAAACAAACGCTTGTTCTGTCCGTTGACAGGTTCAAGCATGTCCAATGAGCTCACCGTGATTCGAGGCTCTAACCAAACACAGAAGACTAAGTCTTCATCTGTGCAACTCTGTTATTTTTTAATAAACCCGTATGAAAGCACGCGGGGATTGTGAGCGTCTTTACGCTGGTGGCGCAAAACAAAGCGCAGTGAAGAGAAACGCCTTTGTGCTTCCAAGCAGAACATTTTCCCTCAATTATTTCAGTTGTTAGATTTAGAAGACACAGATGAAATCATGGGTGGCTTTTTCGATTTGCAGATTCATTCATATAATAAATTCGCTCATTTATTCACACAGGCAGCACATGTCTGTAGCCATTGTTTTTAGGCAGATGTTGAAAGCGCACAGGTCAGCGGTATAACAAGTGTTCTCCGTGACACCCGCTAAACCTGCAGCTCCTCTGGACCTCGGGGTTTACTGCATGACAGCTATTAATGCAGCTGCTGACACCACGCAATTAAACCAATCAAAAAAACTGTCGCGTATTAAACTAACACTCGTCAAATTGGTCATTGTTTATAAACTGTACTTTCAGATGAAGTCCAGTGTCAGGTGCATTTTAGGGGCCCACAGTTGTAGTTCTCTCATCATCCAGCATTATTTCGTCTTTAAAACAGGAGGAACAGATCACTAGGGTTACAGCCTTCTGTGGCCATTTCAGTATCCAAACATGGTGATCTTATCCGTGCACATGATGATTTCATAATTTGCTCACAGACAAAGAGCCTGTGGAGGATCGCTCTGACAAGCAGCGCGCAGGTCATGGCGAGGGATGTCGTGTTTGTTCTTAAGTGGCCAGTGAATGTTATCTGCTATTCTCCGCCTGTCACAATAGAGCAACAGTGACACTTGCGCACATTAATGCACGACTAGGCTACTTCTTGGAAATTTGCATTCGTATGCCAT
The DNA here is from genome assembly GCA_032359235.1 of Enteromius mattozi. Classification (NCBI taxonomy): domain Eukaryota; kingdom Metazoa; phylum Chordata; class Actinopteri; order Cypriniformes; family Cyprinidae; genus Enteromius; species Enteromius mattozi. The sequence continues at coordinate 2,979,743 of JAUMHE010000056.1, forward strand.
ATGATTTTTTTCTTTCTCTCTAGGAGTTTGTTAATGTTAATGCTGTCTTGGGGTATTTAACTGCGGCATACTATCTTGCTTTTTTTTTGATTTTATGTTACATATAGCCTATATAGTTTTATTCTTTACAAATATATATATATTTAAAAAAAAAAACCTGAATTTGCTTTAAATGCTTTTTTATTTGTAGCTTTTTTTTCTTTACCAAAACAAAACAGGACAGAAAAAATCCCCAAGCAATGCATTTTGCAGGTTAGGTCGCGTTTCCGAGTGGAAGCGTGTCTGTCATTGCAGTCGCAATCAAGAGAGGCTACTGGTTCTGTCAGGATCCAGCTCAGATAAACGCACGCGCCAACAGGTGCCTGGAGAAAATCCCTCGCTTCACGGCGCTGCCGCGGCTCGAACTCTACACGACGAGGCTGTCGCCTGTAATTTCTGGCGCAGAGGGATGGGTTGTGTGGAGAAGAAGTGCTGCGGTCCACCACTGCTCATCTCTGTAGTGACCGTGTGACTGACTGCTCTGTCCAATTGGGTTTGGGCTCGTCTGAGATCTCGTGAGACGCGAGCGGTTTGCTATGAACTTGGCACGAATAGAAAGATGTAATTAAACTGCTTACATGGGCCTCACAAATAGAGAGCACTGTCACTATTCTGTGGCGTTACGATTTAAATATCATGGTGTATGAGGATGCTAAGATGCTGTTGCTACATCACAGCATGAATGCAACTTGGAAAAGATAATTCTTTATTTTTCTTTAAGGGCCTTTTTAAGTGTTGGTTCAGTAGTGTAGGAAAATACATACTATTACATTTCCATCTGATACCATCAGGATAGCATGGTACAAACACGGTACTTTATTTGCACAGTTTTCTTAAGAAGTCTCACCAAGGCTGCATTTTTTGATTAAACAACAGAGTAAAATAGTTATATTTTAAAATATTAGTACAGTTAAAAAGAACTGTTTTCTATTTGAATATATTTGAAAATATAATTTAATTCCTGTGATGCAAAGCTAGATTTTCAGCATCCTTACTCCACTCTTCAGTGGCATGATCCTATATATATATATATATATATATATATAGAGTCAAAACAAAAGTTATTCAAACAGCTTCAACATTTCTCCCATTAGAACAGTTTATTTGCTATAGTTTGGAAAATGGTACTAAAATATTACTCAGAACTGAGTAATAAAAGAGCTTTTTTTTTGTTGTTATCAATTTGACTGCTAATCCACAACGAATCTTTGGATATAATGGCCACAGTTTGCTTTATTTTGCAATCCTCACTTACATAAATATACTAAAATGTTCTTTACTTACTATTAAAAAATATAAAAAATGATGTTGTCTGAACAATTTTTGTTTTGACTACATGCATATAGTCAGTCTACATATATAGAGTGAGTGTATATGATATCACAGCTCTCACATACAATTTCTTGGCCTTCATCTTTAGAAAGTCTTCGTAGAGTTGCAATGCTCTATTCAGCTGTTTACAAAGAGGTTCCTTCACTACTTTAGAGGTCACTCTTAAAGCGCCCTTGAATTATATTCTGCTGTCAGATTGGATGCGTGATTCTGGGCAGCGAAAGACCTCGAGCCCTATGTCATCAATCTAAAGCAATTTCAGCCCTATTGGTTTTTGCGTTTGGACCAAGCAGTCATTCACATTCCCAGCAGCAGGTGAGCTGGAGACAGCTGGTCTCGCGGTCAGCCTTCCCAGAGTGAAGGACTCTTCAGCTGCCGCAGAAATCGCTCATCCTGCTCAACATGGGGCTGTGGTCTCACACCACCACTCCACCCGCACAAACAATTTAGCCCCGAATCCCAAATCTAACAGATCTATTATGGGATTAAAGGCCTTGTTATCAGGCTTTGTGCTGGAATAATAGCAGCGCGTCACTTCGGATTCATATGTTATTTTCCTTTGTCTTTTGGAAATGAGACAATGTTCTTTAGTGCTGCAGTTCTGATCCAGTCATGTCAGTGTGTGTGTGTGTGTGTGTGTGTGTGCGCGCGCGCTGTGTCTCTATTTTCAGGAAGTCAGCTCGACACAACAGCGCACCGCATCTCAAGGCTTCCTCTTCCGCATCACTGAGCCAGATAAAAACACTGAATCCAGGCACCACCAACGCTGCCATTTGCCCTCCTCGCAACACACACATACACACACACACACACACCTGCCAGGTATGGGGTTTGTCTGTCTCACACTGTGCGTCTGTCTGTCTGTATTTGTTGAAAGCTTTCTTTCTGCACCAGACACAGTCAATTAAGGTGCAAGAATGAAAGAAATAAATATATCAGGCTGTATACATTTTAGAGTCCTGTCACTGATAAAAAAATTATTTAGCAAACAATTATATTCTGTTATTGCTAACTTGACCACCACCCACTGGGCCACTTTCCTATAGATGTTTACATTCTTATTTTTACAGTGCATGGCTCCAAAATGTATTTAGACAATTCATATAATTAACCACAAACATGTGACAAACAGGATTGTTCTGAATTTTAATCATTTATTTTAAACAAATGCTGCTTGGTTTTGTATTATGTATTTAATTTAATGGACACATTTTATCTGATCTTACATTTTTAATTTAATAAATTAAATGTTTTCAAAATATATACTTTATGTGTGTGTGTGTTTATATGTGCATTATAACACACAGAACACACACATATATTATGCAAACAAAAACTTGTTTAATTACGATTAATAATTGATTAAACGGTTTGTCAGTAAATGATTGTTAATCACGATTAATAATTTGGCAGCACTAAAAAAAACCCAAATATATATATATGTATAAATACATTACATATTTTCCCTAAATATATTCACACATATATTATCTAAACACTAATTTTTATTGTGGATGTGGCTATATTGACAGCCCTAAAATGTAATTTAATATTCATTAGGCTGAACTTCATTAGGCTGTTTTATTATAACTTATTCTATATATTTTCTGGGCTCAGAAGTGGGTGATATATTGTCGATCAGAATTCTTGTCTGAGTTTTCTCTGATGGCTTCTGTCAGGGTGTGTAGGATGTATATAATGTATGTTTTTCTGTCAAGGAGGTGTGTGTGGTATGTAAAGGCTTCCTGTCACGCAATAGTTTTATGTTCGGCGTTGAGTCATGACTGAGAGCGTCTGTCTGGCCGAGTCGGGATGGGACCGCACCTGTTCCTTCTCACACACGTTTACCTCAGCAACCGTGAGCAATGCAATGACTCCCTATAGTTTTATAGCTACCTCGTCATGGAGGTTAGTCATCGCAGCAGTGTGCAGGAGTCTTCAGTAATGTATCCACAAAAGTGCACCCACATGTTGGCATGTTGCTTAACACAAAATCACACGAGCCGATATGATTCAGCATGTGTAGTTTCGGTCAGAAAGAAGTTTGCACGAAAGCAGAGTTGTATTAAACCCTCTGCAGCTACTCATAAAGTAGTTATATTATTCTCAAGCTGCTAACCAGCTGCTACCCTCACTACTGTTCAAAGTTTTGGGGCTGGTAAGATTCTTTTTTTTTTTTATTGTTTTTTAAACGTGCGAGATGTTTAGACAAAAATACAGCAAAACAGCAATATAGTGAAATATTATTACAGTTTAAAAAAGAATTCTTTTCTATTAACATATTTACTGACAGATAACTCGAGACCTACTGATATGAAAATTTTAATTCAACTTTATTTGGAGTGCACAATGTATATTTCTTTAAACCTTAAAACGCGTGTTTATGTCACTTTTAATGAGGATTGTGTAATATTGCCCTTTAAATGCAAAATATTTAAAGTGTACCTAAAGTATACTTGCAATAGTTCCACTTCAGCACAATCAAATATACTAAGTATGTCTTTAATTGGACTTCAGCACTACTTCTGCACAATTAAATTCAATTACGTACTAAATTAGTTGTTCCAGTTTAGCAGACTTTAAGTATACCAGTTTAGTTTACTACAAGTACAATTGCATGGCATTTTATTAAGTACATAAATATGAAAATGTGTTTGTAGTATACTAAGCATTAAATAAATGTAATTCAAATAGATTTAAGTATATTTATTTTTCACTAGGGTATATTTTAATACGTAATTTATTCCTGTGATAGATAAGGTGAGTTTACAGCATCATTACCCCAATCTTTAGTATCACATGATCCTTCAAAAATCATTCTAAATTTGCTGCTAAAATTCCTGTTGTGTTACTTAAGATTTTTGTGAAAACTTTAATAGAAATCAAAAACATTTATTTGAAATAGATAGTTTTTTTGTAATATAAAAGTCTTTATTATCAATTCAGGATCCTTGATGAATAAAAGTATTAATTTCTTTTAATCAATCAATCAATCAGTCAATCAATCAAAGAAAATCCTACTGACACGAAATGTTTGAAAGATAATGTATGTTTAGTTAAACCAAAACCAGATCTAGGCTGGCTGCTGATATTAAGAAAGTAATAATAATAATAATATTAATAATAAAAAGTTAAGTTACAGTTAAAAATAAGAGAACCGGATTATGTCAATTGACCAGCAAAATGAAACTATGAAGTATGTTTTTTTGAAAAAGTTTGATCGTTATTTGCTATAGTCTGAGGAAGGTGGTAATAAGAGGTACATCTGCTAGTGGAAGAGATCTGTGTTTTTGGTCTTTTGACTGTACAGTTGAGGTACAGTTTCAGAATCTGCAAAAGTTAATTTAAAGTGAGATCGTACAAAATGCATGTTTCTGATTATTTAGTACTGACCTGAATTAGATATTTCAGATAAAAGATGTTTACATATAGTCCTTAATTTGAATTTATAAAAAATAACCAAGTTCAAAAGTTTACATCCCCTTGATTCTTAATACTGTGTTGTTACCTGAATGATCCACAGCTGTTTTTTTTTTTTTTTTTTTGTTTAGTGATAGTTGCTCAAGAGTCTCTTGTTTGTCCTGAACAGTTAAACTGCCTTCTGTTCTTCAGAAAATTCTTCAGGTGCCACACATTCTGGTTCACTTTGGTTCTCCAGCATTTTTGTGTATATGAACACTCTCCAACAAAGACTGTATGATTTTGAGATGCATATTTTCACACTGAGGACAACTGAGAGACTCACTGATACTGTGGAAGAAGAAAGAAAAAAAAAAAACATGCATTAAGAGTCAGGGGATGAACACTTTTGATCAGAATAGAGATGTGTACGCTTCTTATTGTGCCTATATAATCTTTTTTTTTTTTTTCATTTGGTGCTTCCCTTAAAAGGCTACAGAAGGTAGTTACATGTTTGCCAGAAGACAAAATGGGTTACATTTCTGATCTTCAAATTCAAATGTTCAAAAACTTTTGACCTCAACTGTACATTTCTGTACAAATCTTGTCAGATTTTAGGAGTGCGCTAACATGCGAATGGTCTCCAAGTAAACAGACATGGGCCAAAAACAACTAAACTCCAATTTGAGTTTAATAGGCTCTTGAATGCAAGTCAGCCACTAACAACAGCATAATAAATACAGCATTCCCAGAAAAAACAGTAGATTAAAACCATCTCTACGGAAAAAAAGAAAAGAAAAAGATCAATATCCTTGAAAGGCAACCCTCAATGTTTAAATGCTGCAAATGAAAACCACGTTGTTTAACTGCCAATAATGAAATCCAAGACAAGAATTGAGCACGGCCTGACTTTGATATGCTCCTAACTGCATTTCTTTATCTTCATTAAGAGGCTGACATTCACAGCAGCTTAAAGACAAACTGTTTGTCTCTGCCTTATTATGGCGACTAACTACAAACTGTCATTTGGCATCGGCAGAGCGGTCCACACTCAATGCTTATCACATGTCATCTCTGCGTGGCAGCACAGAAATTACGCTCCTCTCATGTTTCTTTTGTGCTCTCGACATCGTCTTTGTCTTACACAATTAAGGTGTTACACGGTAGAATAATTTAAATTGCCGGCACTAAAATGGAGATGGAGGCTCTTTTTAAAAATAGCAGAATTTGTTTACTGATTGTATGCAGCTATTGACTTTCCCATTACTGGAGAAGAGCTCTGATTAGTGGATGTGCCGTTTGCTGCGGGAGCAGGAGGCGGAGGGGACAGGGTTACAATAGCGAGCGCTTATTCTCATTGTTTAGTGGATCTCTTTGCTCGGCATTACTGCTGGACACAGGAATAAAGGCGTCACGGCAGCCTGGGGCCATTATTTGACTGATGCTCAACGGCCCTGGTGAGGCGAGACAGGCTGCGTCAGTCTTACCTTTGGAAACTCTCTCAAAGGCTCTTGGAGATTTTCATATTTTACATGTTGTTATGTGTCTCGTGTTGGCTTCAGACTGCAGGTGAAAGCCATTATTCTAGAGCTGTGTGTAATGTGGATGTCTGTCAGGAAGTGATTGTTTTCTTTGGGTATATCCATGAGCAGATGTGCAGTCCTGAGGATGAAAGCCAGTCTATATGTACTAATGAGTTCATATGTGAAGCATTTCTGGAGGTTAACCTACTTTTCTTTTGACACTATGTGGTCCCTGACAACAAACCACCTAAATAACAATACATTTCCATTGTCTGAAAGGAAAACGGTTTACTAGTGTAATAGCAGTATCATCATGTGCAAGTGCACTTGGAGGTTTGCAGAATGCAAGAAAACTTCTTTCTCTGCTGCACTCTAAAAAATGCTGGGTTGTTTCAAATATGCACTAACCCAGCTGTTGGGTTAAATGTCTAGCCCAAAAGTTGGGTTAGTCCATATTTGACCCAAAGTTGGGTTGAAACAAGCCAGTATTTTTTAGTGGTCTTTACATGACTGAGTTAAGCCAGGTCTGTGGCGACTCTGTAAATCCCACAGTTAGTGTTATAGAAGCTACTTTACAACTGTAGCATGTCAAACAGTTGTTAGCAACACTAAAAGCTGTTGATGTAAAGCTCAGGCTGTTGGCCAGGCAGTACAGTTTAATGCAAAAGTTTTGGAAACCCTTGCAGGATTTGTGAAAATGTGAATAATTTTAACAAAATAAGAGAGATAATTTATCCTGAGTAAGATATTTTACATAAAATATGTTGACATATAGTCCACACAACCAGTCCTTTGTTTGTTCTGAACAGTTTAATTGAGCACTGTTCTTCAGAAAAATCCTCCAAGTCCTGCAGGATCTTCAGTTTTCCAGCATTTTTTACATATTTGAACTCTTTCCAACAGTGATTGTATTATTTTGAGATGCATCTTTTCACACTGAGGACAGTTTAGGGACTCAAACACAACTGCTAAAAAAGGTTCAAACATATCCAGATGACATTTGAACATATTAAGAACATATTGATGCCTTATTATGCATGACCATATTTTAGATCTCTTAAATAACAACCTTAAAAAAAATTCTTAATAACCATTAATAAAAAGCAAATTAGGAGTTTAATAAGACTAAAGTGTAACCATATAATGTTGTATTATTAGTGTAGTACATGTTGTACCACATTTCCAGCACTGCAGAGCAGTCTTACAGTGCTCATATTATAAAGATTGGAATGCAAAATGGTTTATCAATTCTTTTAATGTGTTTCTCCACTGATTGTGTAAAAGCACGGTTTGTCAGTAAGTGCATTAAAAATGTGTAAGGATTTTCAACAAATACAAAAATAATAATATTGCAATTGTTCAAACATTAAGAATGCTGTGCACACAAGAATTCATACTAGAATTTTAAAATAAGTGATTTGTTTTTCATCTATTTTATGCGACTGTGATTTATCTTAAAATTAATTAATTTCCTTAACATGGTTAATTTTTGTTTTGAAGTTCTCAATAATGAAAGTTTTTTTCATTATTATTTATATTTATTTTAATTCTATAATTTTAATTATAATTATTTGCAAAAACAAACAAAACAAACAAAAAACTGTAAATGCTTTGCTTCTAAACATTTTATATTATGTTATGCATGTTGCACCTGACATTTTTTAATGCTATGGCCAGTCCACCTCAATGAAAAAATGTGGTAACATTTAATTTTAGGGTCTTTTAACTAGTTGCTTATTAGCATACATATTACTAGAATATTAGCTATTTATTAGTAGTAATTAACAACCTTATACTACATCCCTAATCCTACCCAAAACCTAAACTTAACAACTACCTCACAAACTATTAATTAGGAATTTATTGAGGGAAAAGCCATATTTAGTAGTAAATAAATTCCCTATGTCATAGTGTTACTAAAACTCTAAAATAATTTAAATCAAAATTCTATAATGAATTTATGTGCACATAACATTCTTTATGTTTGAACAATTGCAATAGATAATATATATATATATATATTTTTTTTATTATTATTATTTATTTATTTATTTTTTAATTTATTATTATTATTATTATTTTTATTTACTTTTTTTTTTTTTTTTTAAGTTTGCTTGTCAAATATCCTTATATCACTGACCCAAGTAACAACTTCACAAACCACAAATCCCTTTCGAGCTTCCATTAAGACAATATGCTGAATCAAATATCTGTGTAGCTGTTGGATGGTGGATCATGAAGACTCTAATTTAGGTGAACAGAATGCAGTATGTGTGTATGGCGTCCAGTATTTTTTGTATAATACAGGACACATATGGCTGATGTACTGTGACCAGCGGGAGGGGAACTGTACATTAATATTGGTTTTGTTTGCTGGCCATGTGTAATTCAGTGAAGCAGGTTTTAATGTGATTTATAACTCCATCACTTGGACGATCCAAAAAATGTTGCACAGTGCCATGTGCAAAGGCATGCATTTTATGATTGCTTATACTCAGTAGTTCAAATTGGTGTGAATGAGCAACTTGTTTTCTAAGTGATAGGAGTTAAAGTTTTTTCCTGCAAAAATAGACTTATACTGAAGAAGACACTAGAGGCATGGCCTTTAAAATATGTAAAGCATCCAGTCTATATGGTTTGTCTTTACTTGTGTTGCATATTAAAAAAGATTAAATGCTCCCAGAGTTCATTGCGATATTGCTGTATTTATGGCTCCTTGTATGTTTAACCATATCCAGCTCCGTTTTTATCTTTGTCATAAACAAAGCCTGTGAATAGAACTGGAAAACCAGCCCATAAAACAGACACTTTTCTTTTATGAATTTACGGCTCACTGTTTTCACTTGCCATTGTTTTCCTTGAACAGATTCCACTGAGTATAAATGGTTCCTCTACCACTTAACCATTAACAATTTCTGTCTTTGTTTTGTAATTATAGAAATGTTTTATCCAGTGTCAGCAGGGACATGTTTCAACATCCAGGGCTCTTCTTTTTATCTCCTGATTATATGGTAGTGGGAACACGCTTTTTCTTGCATCGAGATGAACGTTTGCCAAATGCGCTGAGTGTTCAACATAAAACTGTGCTGTGGTACAAATATCTGCCAAAAAACGTGCGAACATGCTGCTTTTCATGGTTTCATATGAAAGGTAATGCAGTCGTTCAGACCTTACGGCAAACCGGAAAAGTCATTTTGATTGATTACAGGCTTAGTGTAGAAAACTGCTGTTAATGAGCATGATTGGGTGTAGTTCTGTGTTACTAGGTCACCCTCGTTCTGTGAAAAGTCTTGCAAAATTCACATGCAACGTTGAACTGGTGTTGATAAATATTTTTGTTGCTGTACAGTCGTTTGACTTCATATGAGCTTATGTAAGGTGCTGCAATGACACGGTTTGACCAGTGTGTAAGACTGAACTTCCAAAAAATATAATTTAATAGAAAAAAAACACACTCATGAGACATGCAAATAAAGCAGTGGAGTCTGATAAGGTTTTGTAAAATAAGGGGTAAAAAGAAGTTTGATAAATGCATTTTTATTCACAAGTTCAATAACGCTCAATAATACAATACTCAAGTGACAAACATGAAAGCAGTTAAGAAAGCATCTGATCACAGTGATGTGGATATATTTGCACAAGATCTGCAATCGCCACTCTAGGTAAATCTAGTCCTGTTTATTTATATAGCACTTTATACTTTTTACTTTATACGACACACTGCTTTAAATGGAGCAAATTTTCAGTTTTAAACAGTGTCTGTGTTGCTCTCAGTTAGAATTACAACTTGATTTCTTCCTATGAAGCAGCTTTTATGTATATCAATAAGCATAGGTATAACTCACTATTTTAATGAATTGCAAAAGCTGAATAGTTATTGATAAAATAATCAAGTTATTTGATTAACCATTTTAATATTTGTTAGACTATTAGTATCAAAATCATTGTTTCAGCATGTTATTTCAGCGCAAAAATCTAGTTTAACCCTGAGCCCATCTACCACTTGCACCATGTATATTAAATTGTCATAATTTTATGTGCAAACACACTTCCTTTTTTTGTAAGGATTGTGTCTTCTTCAGAAAGAATCTATTTGCCAGGACTGCTTGTGTACATTTTCGTTCAATCCATGAAATCAGTAATTCATGTAATGAGGATCAAATGATGCAAGGGTTCTGGTGTTTGGATCTCTGTGGTGGGACGATGCTGCACAGTCACAGTAAAGTATGCCAGATTATAGTGATCTGCTGTAAAAACAGTAAAAGTATAATTATTTTTGTTGGCCATTTCCCTCATTTGCAGAATTCTTTTAGTGAAGCAGACACAATGCAAACGGCATGTTCAAATAAAACAAATCCCTCATTAGTGCATTCCCTCACTGTGAGTATTGGAGTCCTACAGCAACTCACCCTGTAACCTTAGTAGCATGCAGTAAATGTGAATCTGATGAGGGATTTAGCAAAGTGGAGTTTATTATACCATTGAAAACCAACTATGTCACTGTGTATCGTGTATATATTAAGCATCTGGACAAGTCTGAACCCTTTTTAGATCATTTTCTGGACATAAGAGGGTGTCAGTCATTTGTTGTGTGTTGCTATGATAGTCCTGGTTGTTTCACGGGTTTAACCGCTGCTGGCTGTATGGCTGTAACCAAACAGAGAGAGTGTTTTATCAGCGAGTGATTGGAGCCAGGCAGCGGTTGGACTGGAATTGCCGGCTCTTGCAGAGACTTTTGAAGTACCGGGAAATGTTGCTCAACCTTATACCCTGCAGTATGTGCTGGGATATTTTCTGGTACTCTAATGATTTCAAAAAGGCTGTGTAAACAGTGGATTTATTTTCACTCTGAGCCTCCAAAAACTATTAGAGAGGAGTTTGGGGATCTGAGCGCTGAAAACTGAAGCCTCGGAAAGAGCTTCACGGTAGCTAACCGATAGTCTACTTCAGCCGGGAGAATTGTGGTTTGTCTGTGAGTGTAGAAATCTTCCCATCTCATTTGCCTTAGTCTGGTACACATTATGAGTCTCTTTCCGTGCCGCTCTGTTATTCTTGCTCAAGTCCCGTCTGTGGCCCAAAGCTCCCCAGAGCCATGCGTTTTCAAATAGGGTGATCGCCGTTGTTGTGCTTGGCTTCTCTAAACGCACACCTTCTATAATGGCTGCTGACACCGGCACCTGCACACGACTGCAGCTCAAATGCAGCTCCGTGAAATTACGCAGACTACTGAAGGCGACTGTTATGTTACGGAGACTTACACTCCTGTAGAATTGCAGAAATCCCATTTTGTTTACACAGAGTTGGTATCAAGCCAAACAACGTAGAAGAAACCAATGTGGTCGATTCAAACGACTCAGAATATAGTCACACCCTGAACTGAGTTTTGTGGTGCTTTACCTCAAAATCTTACGTTTCAGCATCTGGCACCTCTGGAGCTGCTTGAAGCTGACCATATTTCACATTTCATCAAAATATCTCTGGGAGATGCTCTATGATGTGGTTCGTGTAACACATGTCCTTAGCAAGATAACATTCTGTCCACATGCAACAATAACCTGCGACCCTCTCTTTGTTGTGGGAAGACAATCGTGTAATTTTTATCTCCCAGGGGCAGTTTAAAAAGAAGTTTAACAAGTGCATGGAGGTGATGTAATACATGTTGTCACGCTGTAATCCAGGCTTTCACTTTTATAGCATTGAGTGCTCATCTTTCTGACCACCTAAATAAACAGTCAGTGGGTTTTGGTGTACCACGCCGTTCAGCAATTCAAGACGTGATCAGTTGTTACTGTTACTCGTGTAAAAGTGAATATAAGGCTGAACAAACTGATAACTCTGAGATTTAAACTGAATTCATCCTGCACCGTTTGTGAATACAATACATGAATTCACTGAAAAAACGTGACTATTTATCAAATTGCCAATTTAGTGGTCAATTCACATGAATTCGAATTAAAATGATTTTTAGGGGAAAAAACTAAGGGCCAAATTTATTTTTGCAACTGAACTGATTATGCATGTGTAGGAGTTTCACTTTACAGTGCAACATTTATCTGTTTTTTATATTGTTATATTGTTTTTTACATTTATATATTTTTTTTCACATGCTGTTTTATATAGTAGGAAAGTATGCCCATGTCTTAACTAAATTTGTGCATGCTTCTGATTATCATTGGCTCTGCATGTTCGCGACCCTACACTAATTTGCACAGTTCTTAGTAGACTGGGTTGATCATTCAAGGATCATTGTCTTGTTTACACTCCGTTATCATGCAAACTCCAATATATTTGTGTATGTAAGCGTATTATTTCACTGTTGTTTAGACAGAGGCATGGCTGACACAGAAGAGCATACGCTGTTTGTGTCCTGTGGATATTCTCCAAAATGGCACTACGGTGACATGGAGAGACACAGCGAAAACAAATCATCGCTGAATAAATGTTGTTATTTTTATTTTCTATGAAAAGTATTTTTGCTTTATAATATTACGGTTGAACCACTGATGGCAGATGGAGTATTTAAACATGTCCTTCACACTTTTCTGGACCTTGACAGTTTTCATTACTTGGCAGTCAATGGGACAGTCACAAGCCTCCCTGTTTTCATCCAAAATATCTTAAATTGGGTTCTGAAGGAGCAAAGATTTTACAGTTTTGGAACGACATGTTATTTCATTTCATTTTGGGGTGGAGTAACCCTTGACTCAATTTGCATGTGTTGTTGGTGCCTGATTATCATTGGCTCTGCTTGTTTGCAATGCTCTTAGTAGATTGCATGGATCATAATGAAAATTATCTAACTGCGTCTGTGTTCTTTAATTTGTGCAATATCAGTAGAGTAGAACTTGCCAGTCCCATCTGCACTTTTATGGGATTGCGCTCTGTTTAAAAAATCGGGTCCTTAAAGGGTTAGTTCACCCAAAATGAAAATGTTGTCATTAATAGCCCTTTAACATACAGGTCCACCTTTAAACCTGTAACCCTCGACGGGGTGTAACATATGAAAATGCACCCTTATTTGAGTTCTTATGAGTAAATACCAATTCACCACCAATTTGACAAACCAAAAATAGTTACGAATTATTCGTGAAATTTATTAGCAATTTCTGAGCAGATCCTACACCAAATTTTTTCTTTTCAGCGTAGAACAATCCATGGCATCATGGCAGTGAGTTTTTAGGTAAACGACACAAAACGCAAGTTGTTCATTTTAAACGTTTTAGAGGTTTTCGAGAGGCCTCTTCTCAGCTCTAATTTTTCCCACAGTGTACCGACAAGCATGGAGAGCATTTGTACCGTTTTTCCGTGTAAGTGCACACAAGTGCTCGAGGCACTAGACAGACACATACACCAGGTCTCGCGTCGATGTCACAGCACAGTGATTTATCAAGGAGAAATCCTCCTGATGTACAGTACACACTACAACATTTACACACTCTGTCAGCACGATGAATTATGTGATTGCAGTCAATGAGAAAATCTACTGTATTTTGAGCGCCATTTACAGACAGGCGCGACGAGAGAGAGCGAGCGAGAGGAGGGGGTTTCAATCCGGCGGCGTGTGTTTGCGGCCCGTGTTGAGAGACTGTCAGCGTTTAAAACGAGCATTTTGATTAGGCTCCGATTGAGGAGTCTCTCTCTGCCTTGCCTCGTCCTGGGTGATTAGACTAAAACGGTCGCTCGTCTTGACTGGAGATCGCAGCAGTTCCACATAACACGCTCCGTGATTGAAGGTCGAAATATTTTGAATTCTAATGGAGGCTGGCTGGATGAATTGCCTGAAATAGACTGTAGAATTTGCGAACAGCCTCAACCTCCCTATCCCTCCCTCCCCACCCCAAACCGCCCTGTGTCCGCTGTGAAAAGAACGGTTGGGAATGGCTGTGCTTGATGATCATAGAATTACTGGATGGTGATTCTAAACCCCTCAAAGAGGAGTTGCTATGGAGATCTCGTTCCAAACTGTGAAATGATTCCCCTCAGAAAGCCTGGAGAGCAGAGGGCTGAACACATCATTGTTCAGGTGGTGGTTGGTTAGGAAATTGCCGGTGGCTGAGCAATCACAGCGGCGGCTATAGTTAAGGATCTAAAACGGTTTGCTCTCGGAATGGTGTGGGACAACACGGATGTGCATATGATGGTTCCTTTCAATCAAGCCGCTCTCAGAAGCCCCGGGCCAGGGAAATGACAGACAGAGAGCTCCCCATGAAAGACGAATGAAAACCATTATTGTCTCTCAAAGCTAATGAAATCTGGGGACTGTCCTGATACATCTATTCTTTGACTGCATGAATCTCGGAGCCGGTTTGAAAGGTTATCTACGCTGTCAAGTGAAACCTCTCAATGTCTCATCTCGCGGCGCTCTCGGCCTCTGTAATATTATGTTAATGAAGGATTTGGGAAAAGATTTGAGAGAGCGAGAGCAAACATTTTGGCCCCCCTACAAATGAGATATTTTCAAGTTGCATGCTCGTCGTCTTGTTTACGCTTCGCAAACGTGCCGAGTCTATTATATTTGTGTATGTAACTGGATTATTCGGCTGTTGTGTAGACGGAGGCGAACGGCTTCTTCTTCTGACAGGCTCGTAAAGTAGCTTTTACGGTCTTGAATGCCAGGGCAATTGCAGTGGCACATTCGTGTAGAACATCTCAACAGCGAGCCAAGGAATGCAAGTGATCTAGATGCACTCTTCCCTTTTCACGTGTGAGAACACGCACAGGAAGCGGCCTGCCGCTGAGGACTGTAATTTGAGTGAATGATGTCGATCACATGATCTCGCAGCCGTCAACAACAAAAGAGACAGTGCATGGTGGCATCAGAATCTGTCCTGAGTGCGTCGTGTGTTTTTCTGCTTAATAATGAACTTGTGTTGCACTGAATATCTGTGATAGAGCGAATCCTCAGTAACCAAACTATCACGTTGAATCATGTATATACATAAATCACATTAATGTAACATGAACAGTAAACTGCAGGTTTTAGACCATACAGTACATCTTTGGAGCATCAGTAAGACTTTATTTTAGGGTATCTTAACTAGTTACTTATTAGCATGCATATTACTAGAATATTAGCCACTAATTAGCGGCACATATTAATGCCAAATTAGGAATTTATTGAGGGACAAGTAGTAGTAAATAGCGAATAAGTGTTACTGGTGCATCAACTATTTATGCAGCACAGACAAAAGTTGAATATCTGTTTGGGCAAATCTACAAAAATTCTGCATATGTATTGCAATTGAGCGTAAATTGCAAATACTTGTGTATACATGACATTAAATACACAATATATCAATGACTAGAAATGTCCTATGCATCGATATTTCATAAAAAGTACACAGTTGTTGAATAAATGGAATTGGGTCTAAGAGGAAAAAACAATAAGTGTACTACTGCTTTAAATTGTTATTGAATAAAAAAATTAAAAGGCTTTCTGTTTATTCAAGCGCAATTTTGTGTTTATTTTTCTGAGCAAAAAATTAATATTTATGATTTACAGAAGTAACCCACTAAAATGCCATTCAGTGTAACAATTTTTTTCAGATATATGTTTACAATAAAAATCTAATTTTGGCATATTAAAAAATTAATTACTTTCACGCCAAATAGTATTTATTATTTTTTACTTTTTTTTAATTTGCCACTATCTTTTAGGTTTGCATATTTATCAGTAAGATTTTTTTACAAATTTAAAACACAATAAAATTTATTATGCTCATTTATTCTTTTATATATTTTATTATGTACAAGTCAGAATAAGCATGTTGTTTGAATTTTGACATTTTATTCCCCCAAAACGTACGCAAAACCTTAAACATAGACCCTTTACTTGTGTTTAATGTGCTTTCTATGGACATAAAATCACTTTTGTAAAAAACATCTTTGACCCGATAAATAATTTGCACAATATGCATTGGATTTACCATAAATTTCAGTAAAAAAACCCCAAAGCACACATGTAAAACATAAATATAGATCATATGTAAACAATTGCTTCTATATCTAAATGTAGACCATTTTTGTTCCTTAGTTTTTACTGCAAACATGTTTTTAAAATTCTTTTTTTTTTAATGTTCCAATTTTTTCTTTTTTAATGAAGTTCTTACCACAGCTGTTCAGTGAAAAAAGCTTAAATCTCTTCACAGGCAGTTAAACAATCTCAAATGTGATTTCTTTGTGTGTCTGTGTATATGAACACTTGTATTTGCTGGTGTTGTGGTCCTACAGATCTCTTTTCTCAGTGAGACTTTGGCTGTTCTGTTAAAGATAAAGGCTTTTGTTGGGTCAGACAGCCCAGGCACACCTGCTAATGGCCCCTCCAAACATACAGTAACTAAAGAACAGCAGTAAAATGGTAATTGCCAGATAGACTTGACTTCTGAGGCCGCTGTCTCTCTTTCCCTCCTCCAGAGCTCTTTTTTTTTTTTACAGTATTTCTTGCGGCTGGTTGTGGCGCCGTGTCCTCATAAGTGCAGTCTTCTCAGAGAACTTTACCCAACCTGCTGTTAAAGGACTAATTGTGGAGATTTCCACTCGCTTGTCCTCTGCTATCCGTGTTTATTCAAACATCAAACGGATGCTTTCACTCACTGGATGTAATGTAAATATTGGAAAAACGCAAGAGAGAGCTCAAGATGCAGAACCAAACTTTGTTTTAACTATAATTTGTCCCACAGCTTTTAAGTGAATTAAATACATTGAGCATTTGTTTGCCTAACAAAATGATCATTTAATTTTAAAATGAATAAATTCTAATTGTAAAAAAAAATTGTATAAATCACTTGTGGTAACAAGTAACAAATATAACATATTTTGAAGGAATCCCTGTGTGAAATGATAAATATCAAAAGAGAGATTCCCTTGAGAATTAAATATGAAAAAAAATGTAAAATACAATGGTGCTTAAATGAGCAGATATATTTTAATATATTTCTGGCCATCCAGGAACGACTCGTGTCATTTTTTTTTTCTTAAAGTTCAAGCATTAACGCAGAGAACAATAGCACATTTTCTTCCCAATCACTGCAGGACTGGGAGCCGGCAAATTGAAGCAGCAAAACAATAATTCCCTTGATTAGCCCCTTTCTGTGTGGGGTAAGTGAACTGTTTATACTGTGGAGTACCTCAGAGAGAGCAGAGCAACCAAAACAGCCTCATTAGCCGCGCAGTAATTGGATAACTTCATTTCAGCAGGACAACCAGAACACATCACGACAGCTTTCTGCAAAGTGCAAGATTTTACCAAAGTAGCCTTTATTAAATCTTTTATTAGACACATTTGTTAGATTAAATATAGTGCTTAATAGATCATGTCATGAAACATGGACTCAGAAATTCAGATCTGCTTAACATTGTTTTTTGACTTAATACAATAAACAAATAATCTGTTGTCAAAATCATTTCCAAGTTATTAAGACGATTATGCTTTTTTTTTTGCCTTGTTTTGTTAATAACCCATATAATCTTGGAATTTTAAGAAGTGAAGCTTTTTTTATTTGCATATGTTTCATGCAACTGATAAAAATTAAAACTTTTGTTTTGTTTGATAACATAGAATCTTACTGCTGTTTAAAATGTAACAAAAGTTCCAGGTTTCCATTGTTAAAATGGAATGGCTGTATAGGTTATCAAACTTTAAACAAATCTCACTTTGTAGCAGTTCCAAGATTCAGTCATCAAGCAAAGCAAAACCAATGGTTCCTTTTCAAACTGTTTTATGATTTCATCAAAGAAAATCAAATGAAGACTTACAATTTAGCAGTTCTGTGATTCCATATGCAAAATAAAATCTTCACTTTCCAGTATTCAGTGAGTCTATTGTCAACAAAATAAAACAAAACTTTAAATTAAAACAACAACATAAAAGCTTCGCTTTGTAACAATTGATTTTATATAAAAAAAGCGAGACAAATGATTCAATTTTTATGACTCTATAAATTAAACTAAATTATAGCATACATATGTAACGGGTCTTTAATTTAATAAGCTCAACAAAACCAAAGCTTCACTTTCTAATGTTCTATCATGCTTCTAGATATTAACAAAACAAAACAAAGGCTGAACTTTGTAATATTCCATGATTCTATTGATTATTCAAAACAAACAAACAAACTAAAGCGTTATTATGTAACAGTTTTATGACTCTATAAACAAATGAAGCTAAATGATAACTAATCTGATAATGGTCATGCTTCTAGATATTAACAAAACAAACAAAACAAAACAAAAGATTTTGTTTGACAACAGAGAATCATAAAACTTGTTTATATATATATATATATATATATTTGCATTTTATTTTACTTTGAATCATGAAATCATGGAACTGGTAGAAAGTGTAGCTTTTTTAAATCTTCATTTGGAACTGTTTTACCGTTTTATTTTCATACGTAATTGGTAGATTTTATGAGTAGGTTGTGTTTGAATTTTTTGTGAATTTGAGTGAATTGGGTAATAATTATCCGAGATCAAAAATCAGTTTTATGTCATTGTTTAGGTAAGCGAATCATCAATATTATCTAGCTCAAACTTGTTTGGCATCGTTAGAGTGACATGTAAGATAGCTGGGTATGAATAATTGTCATGACGTGTTGCATGCAGGGCCTGTGCTGTCATCGGCCGGCTCCAGAGAGGTGTCAGTTAAACGCCTTCAGGCCTATTGCAAAAAACACACATGCCGATCATAACCACTCATGTCCCCCGTTCGACGACTGGGCACCAGGCATCTATGATTTATGAACGACAAAGTTCTTGCTTCATGAATACAGACAGTCTTCAGCTTGCAAGCACTAATACTTCACCTCATTTTTGGTATCAATACGCATTGTTTGGGCTGTAAAAGCTTAGCATGTGTATACTTGTATACAGTGTGTATGTGTGGAGTTGTGTAAGTGTTAAGGGTTTCACACAGCATGCAGGCTTTCCATGGATTTGCTAAAACTTCACGGCAGGTCATGTGACCTCTTCCGAGTGCCGTGAGTGGTCAGACTCGTGACTCGTTCTGTAACGCGGGGCGTGATTGGTTCTTGTTCCGCACCAATCACAATTTAGCTTTTTGTCTGTGTGCGGCTAGCAGCCCTACCATATAATGATGGTTGTACTGAATCAGACCTGAAGTGTCTCAGAGATTCATTATCTAATCACTGCCAGGACGACCCTCCACAATACACCCTGATTATGATCGGAGGACCCTACACTCGCTATCTGCCTTCACTTTTACACCAACATACATGCAGCAAACACGCAGCGCCACCGCTTGCCCTGAGTGTGAAGAGGGACAACAGCTTTTATTCTCACCACGACTGTGTTTAACATCTTATAAAATCATTCTCTCAGACTCAACATTAAAAATCCCCTAAAAGGTGGTCATTTAAGTTTTGACAAAAGTTTGATGAAAGTCATCGTTATTTGGTAAAATTCAAGTGCTTAATGATTTGCATAATAATAATTATATTAATGATAATTGCTGCTTATTATTATGGTCTTGCAATGTGCCTTTGTGAAAAAGTTGATGACTAGCAAAATAGATTATTAATTAATGTCTGTGTTAAATACACTTAATGCATTTAATTGCATTATTAAATTCAATTAATTTAATATTAATATCAAATGCATTTTTTCTGTTTTTGATGTCATAATTACTTCTAACAAGTATTTGAGATAAGCTAAAATATACTTGTCAAATCTAAACTTTTTCATGTATTTAAATATATTTGCAATTAGATATTAGTAATGACATTGCAATTTAGTGCTTTTAAAATCTATAAAATTTAGAAGTGATGTTGAATAACAAAATTAATATTAATAATAAAAATAAACTATAATTAAGTAGTTTACATGTGATTTAGTGTTAGCCTAAACATTAAAATAAGCGTACTGCTTTAAAATATGAAAACATATTATATTATTATTGTTATTATTATTATTATATATTATTAAAACAATTATTTAAAATGTACTTAAGTAAAACTTTTAATTTCACAACATTAAAAATTGCACATTTTAAGTGTACTTAAAATATAGTATTTAAAATTTAAATACACTTAAATATACTGAAGAAATTTAAATACACTTAAGAGGCATTTTATTTAAATATTTTTGCCAATATTATATTATCTACAAGTACAGTTATTTTAAAAAGTACACTATAAGTGCACATTAAATACAGTTAAGCACCCCAGTGAAAATAAATAAATAAATAAAATAAATAGGCCTAAATAAACATATATATATATATATATATATATATATATATATATATGTATTAAAAATAAAAATATATTTATGTCTATATACTACAAATAATATTTATTTACGTGTTTATGTATTTATTGTTGAAGTTTGTTAAACTGGAACTATACCGCTATACTGCTGATCTATTCTATGAAATAAGTGTATTTTAAATCCATGACTTTTGTCTAGGGACTCTCTTTTTGCGAGAGAGTGTTTGTGAATGTTTTGACAGAGTTTGTGTGTATATCAGCTCTTGCTCAGACAGCACTATACTATATCTGACACTGTAGTAATTGTACGCTTGTAAGTGTTTGTTTGCAGGTATGTGTTTCAAGGAAGTGAAGGATGTAATCTATAAGTCTGAAGGGTGAGAGGGTTTATTGGAAAGATCATCCACACAAACACACACACACACACACACACGCTGCACCGCTCTAGATGTGTGTCACAGTGCAGCTACAACCAGTCAATGCCCAGCATGCACCACCCTCCCAGCATGCCTCAAATCACTGCTCTCTCATGCCGTTCCAATCTGAAAAATATATGTATTCTTTCTTCTGTTTTTTTTTTTTCTCTCATTCCCCTCTCATCTCTTGCTCCCCTCCCCCTCCTCTCGCTGGCCCATTTCTCTTCTTTTTCTGTGGAAATTGAGAATGTTGGCAGGTCAGGGGGTTTGTGCTGCAGAAATCATTAGCAGAGAGATACTAACACAGCGGCTGAACCCAGGTCAGAGCTCCACGCTAATGAAAGTCTCTCCAGCAGCAGCTTTTCATCTGAGTAAAACTCACATCACCCACAGACTGTCTATCTATCTTTCTATCTATATCTATCTATCTATCTATTGTCTGACTATCTATCTATCCATTGTCCTATTTAACTATCTATCGTTCTACCTATCTATCGTCTGTCTGTCTGTCTATCCATCTATCTATCTATCTATCTATCTATCTATCTATCGGTCTCTCTGTCTGTCTATCTATCTATCTATCTATCTATCTCTTTATCTCTCTGTCTGTCTGTCTGTCTGTCTGTCTGTCTGTCTATCTATCTATATATCTATCTATCTATCTATCTCTCTGTCTGTCTGTCTATCTATCTATCATTCTATCTATCTATTGTCTGAATGTCTATCTATATACGTATTCGTACGATGTCCCAAAATCGTGCTAATTCGTTCGACCTCACTCGTGCTATTTTCTACGATTTGTCTAAAACCCCGTGACGGGTAGGTTTAGGGGCGGGGTTAGGTTTAGGTCATTCGTACAAATTCATATGAATTGGCAACTCGTAAAATACGTACAATTTAGAAGAAATCGTATGAATTTGTACGAGTGAGGTCGTACGAATTAGCACAAATTTGGGACCTTGTACGAATACGTAAAAATTGGCCGTGAGATCAGGTTGGTCTGTCTGTCTGTCTATCACTCTGTATCTATCTATCTATCTACATATCTATCTAATCATAGTCTATCTATCTATCTATCTATCTATCTATCTATCTACTATTTTATCTATCGTTCTATCTAATCTTCTATCATTTTATTGTTCTGTCATCTATCTGTCATCATTCTATTTATCCATTCATCTATCCATCTATCTATCCATCTATCTATCTATCTATCAGATAAGGCTGGGTTTTCAGATCAAACACGTGTGAGGCTGGAGAGAACAGGAGAGAATGAAAACATTAGCTGGGTAATGAAGCAGCAGTGTGTGTGTGTGTGAGAGAGAGAGAGTGTGTGCGTGTGTGTGTGTGAATCTTTTAAACACTGGGATAAAGCAGCCTGCCTCTGTTCTGTCGTGTGCCAGCCGTGTTGAGGCCAGCGTCTGCCGTGACCCCAGTTTGTAGGGGTTTTGTCGAGTGTGTGTGTGTGCATGTGTGTTGTGGGGGGGCGGGGGCTGGGGTTGGTAATCCTGCTTTTCAACCGGCCCATTCCAGCCTGGGCACACACAGCCTCTGACCACTCAATGTCCTAACAAGAAGGGCCATTTCACCTGCAACTGGAGGCCTTGTACGCTCCTTGTTAGTGTAATCCCCCTCTCTCTCTCTCTCTCTCTCTCTCTGTCACACACATTCATACACACACACACGCGCACATACACTCTGCCAGACCCGCTGCCATTCAGAACAAGCAGGTGGCCACTGACGCACATAATTGCTGACAATTTGAGGCAATGAATAAAAATGATCTACATTACTTCTTGCCGAATGTTGTGTGCACTTGGTGCCAAGTGAAATCTATGGAAGAGCCTCTTTAGATAGCGCAGAAAAAGGCCCTATCAAAAGCGCTGCAGAGGAAAGGAGGAGGAGCGGTAATTAATTTCTTAAAGAGTGAAAGAGAGATTTGACACATTCAGAAGACTGCCGTCTCTGGGGGTGTCAGAGAGCAACCAAGAACAACATCTTTCAAACTGTTTCCTCCAGATTGGGCCATATAGCCCGTATACAATCT
Source organism: Enteromius mattozi (assembly GCA_032359235.1). Lineage (NCBI taxonomy): Eukaryota > Metazoa > Chordata > Actinopteri > Cypriniformes > Cyprinidae > Enteromius > Enteromius mattozi. Next base: position 3,002,724 of record JAUMHE010000056.1, read on the forward strand.
GCCTTTGCTTTTTTCCACTTAACTTTAGTTTGCTTCAACTGTACTGGTTTGACATAAATATGCATAATGTACAAATAAGAAATGAAATGGCAAATTACATCTATTTATTATCTAAGCTGTTTTTTAGAGAACAATACAATCAAAAGCAAAAGACCATAGTGTTTCACATATTACTTTTAGAATTTTAGCAATTTCTCACACCATGCTTTAATTTGGTGGTATAATATAATTTCATTATAAACCCCTCAATATGAAAAATTCTCAGTACAATTTCCCAAACATCTTCTGAGACCAAAATAGTCTGAGCTTTAATGGCATCTATGGTTTAACATTCATGGCATCTTTCCAATCCCCCCAAAAAAAGAATATTTATACTGGATAAAAGTTCTACAGAAAAAAAAGAAAGAAAAAAAAAAAAGAAAATATATATATAATATCAAGGTTCTTTTAGAATGTTTCACTGAAAGGTTCTGTGGGAGACCAAAAATTGTTCTCCCTATGGCATCACTGTAAAAACCGCTTAGTAGAGTATAATAGATGGCCATATTACTGATTATATGTTCATATTCACTTTATGTCATTAACTGTATGTCATCAGTGTGGATTTATATTTTTAGAAAAAGCATTCAAAGATGAGCTCCATTATGTTTATAAATGAAAGTACAATTTCTGAGCAATAACATCTTCCCATATAGGAGAAAAGAAAGTAAGCCTCTTTAAAAGCACAATTGCTTCTTAGCCATGATCAAAGGACAACACACTCAAATCTCATGATGTTGGTGCTGATAAAAAGGCCCTGTTTAACTCACGTGTGTCTCCTATAGTTCTCAAAATGTTTTCCAATATACCAGAAAATCTCTGATTTCATGATTCAAATATGGATGCCATTGTTTATAATCATGTTATAGCTCTATTATTGTATATCAGCGTTTTTATATATGCTAAGAAATTGCGAGGAGGAAAAAGTTACCTAAATGAAACGCAAGTGAGAAGGAGTATGAAAAATCCTCTCTTTCGAGACTGTTTTACCCTTCGTTCCCATGATATAATATTTATATTCATCAGTTCAATGCATGTTTTAGCAGCAGTTAAGGGATGATGGAGAAGTGTGATTTGAGGTTGGAGGATATTATCTCCAGTGAGCCGTGATCAGATGCAGTAATGACTGAATTGAGTGTGATAATACGGCATTCACCAGGCCTAATTTCACTACCTCCAATTACAGAACAATACATAACCTCTGCATTCACAGTCAAATTACTGGAGATCAGAGAGGGTCACGGCAGCCCGTCTCAGACAGAGGGGAAGAAAGCAAACAAAAAAGCCCGGATCTCCTTCACGTCTAGTCAAACGCTGATCCAACATGTGCTCTAGTGCGTCAGTGCATGCATGTAAGCATGTTTGACCCCGGCAGACCCGTTAGTCTTTATTAACACCTGCCTAACGGAGCGCTGACGAGCCCAACCTGGCACAGACTCAACCTGTGACATCGGCAGTTAGCAGCCTCCATTTCACACATGATTAATCTGAGAGAGAGAGAGAGAGAGAGAGAGAGAGAGAGAGAGGGGAGGAAAGGGTGGCCCGTGTTCGGTCCGCATGGCTAAAAGGTCTTTTGAATTCCTGTGGAGAGAGCCGCGGGCAGAGTGAATGTAACCGGTTGGGGGTCACTGAGTCTTTGTGTAATTGAGGCAGTGGCAGCCTCTCTATCCTCTCCTCCTTTCAAATGGAGCGAGGGATTGTGAAGTGTGGGGAAGAGTGCTTGGAGGAGGGGTCTTTTTTTGAATGTTTTTATGAAGGGGAGGTTAAGTTGACAAGAACGGAGTGAATGTGTTCTGCTTATTTCTGCGGCACGGCGTCATAACACTCTCTACATCTTTGTTGAAGCAGTAAACCATGAGAGGATGTGTGTTACAGCGGTTTTACTTCACGCGGTGACTCAAACTCCCTTGATCCTGGTACAATCACATGCTAAACACGCAACTTGATCATTGAGAGTGATATGGCAAGATAAACAAACATATTAATAAACAGTATCATCAAGATGCTTTTGAATTGAATTTATACCCTGTTTGGTAACACTTTATTTTACACCTATTAGTTGTTTATTAGCATGCATATTACTAGAATATTAGCCATTTATTAGTGCTAATTAGGCACTTATTTATGCCTTATTCTACATGAGCTTATTCTACATCCTTAATCCTACACAATACCTAAACTTAACAACTATTAATTATTAAAATTATTACTATTTTTATTAATTACTATTATTATTTTAATTATTGAGGGAAAAGTCATAGTTAATAGTCAACAAGTGTTACCTATTCTTAAGTGTTACCTTCTGTTTTTATTCAATTAACTATTAATTCTCATTATTAACTAGTTGCTTATTAGAAAGCATATTACTAATATGTTAGCTGTTTACTACTTATATTAATGCTTTATGCTACATAATCATATTTTAGCTCCTTAAATCTTTTACTCCATTCAAAGCAACTACTAACTATTAATAAGCAGAAAATTAGGAGTTTATTGAGGTACACTTTTAAAAATTCACGATGCCATAGAAGAATATTTTGGTCTAAATGGCTCCATAAAGAACCTTTAACATCTGAAGAACCTTCCTAATTAACCAAGGGTTCTTTGTGCATAAAAAGGTTCTTCAGATTATGAAACAGTACGAAGAGATGGTTCTTTAAAGTACCTTTGACTGGGTGGTTCTTTGTGGAACCAAAAAATGGTTCTTCTGTGGCATCTCTGTGAAGAACCTTTTAATCACTTTTATTTTTAAGAATGTAAAGGTTGTAGTTAATAGTTAGTTAAGAGTGAGAATTGCAGAAGTGTGTCCATTTGGTTTTAGCTATTATACTACGGGGCCGTTGAATGCTTGAATCTGATTGGCTGACGAACGTTCTGAGGTGTGCAATTATTTTCAGGG
>JAUMHE010000056.1:3016898-3050546 GCA_032359235.1 Enteromius mattozi
TTTCAGATCATGTATAAATCTCAATTTCGGAAAATTAACACTTATGACTGGTTTTGTTGTCCAGGGTCACATATATAAAAAAAAAAAAGTAATACAGCAGTAAACATGTTATGGTGCATGTCTGAAAGCACTTTCCCTCAAATGTAACCTCTCAACTTCTGCAACTCTAGCAGATGAATGATAACCGTTTCCTATTTGTCTTCATGTACTGGGTGTTGCTTAGCACGTCCTGATTTTGCCCAGCTCGACGTGTCCCTAGGTCAACATATTTTGTTGACCCTGGAACAACATTTTATTGCAAAAATATAGTCTTGACCATATCTCTACACCTAAACCTAACCTTACCCATGAGTAATGCCTAAAATTAGAGGAAATGATAGATGACTGACACTGATGTACAAACACTGATTGTGAGCCTTAACTTAAAAAAAACTTTAAACTTGTTTCTTCAAATCTGATTGGCTAATCACAAAGATGTTGACCCAGGGACATGTTGCACTTGGAACAGTCAGGTTAGTGGTGATGCTTACCTCGCGGATATACTCCTCCTGCTCTTCGCGGAGAGTAAGCTCGATGAAGATTTGCTGGAGCTTCTCATTGCAGTAGTTGATGATGAACTGTTCAAAACTGTTATCCTGCAGGAACAAAAAGATAAATGAGAATCCACAGACCAAATGATAACCGTAAAAATTAAAATGTACACTGCAAACTAAAACACAGCACTGCAAACAGTAGCACTAATATGGCAACCATCACTCAACGTTATCTACTAAACACCTATAAGCTGGATATATTGGAAATTTTGGTGACTTTGGGGAGGATATCTACTTCAGGAAATCTGTAAATATTTGTTGTTTTCCTTAATATAATATCATCTCTAAACTAAGCCATCCTGAAGCTCTGCAACAATGTATGCTCTTACTTCAGCAAGCTTCACATTGGTTTGCTGCCAATATGGCACTGTGCTATTCGTGATAAGGAAATTGGTTGTCTAATGCCATTTATCTTTCATCCTTAACTGCTGCTTGATGGAACTCTTGACAGATGAATGTATGTTTCCGGTGAAAACGGTTGGTGTGACACCCACAGCCAAAACAGAATTGTTTAAAATAGCCTTGTGGGGCCCCACCTTAAAGAATTCAGAGCATATCACTTGTAGAACGCATGCAAAATAGCCCTGAACAAAGTTTGCTCTTACAAAACATGCCTTTATAGCTAAGATTAAATGAAGGCGTAACGTGGTACAATATACTGTACATCAAGGCTGCATAATCTTATCTGCATCTCTTAATGGAAGTGAAGTCTTTAACCTCTTCACCCACAGCAAATGTTTTCAGGGTTAGAAAAGCTAACCATTTCCCTTTTTCATGCTAAACCCCAATCAGTGAACCAACTCCACTGTTGAATTAAAGCAAGAGTAATACTCAATGCTATGCTCATTGGCTTATGATAAACAGTTAGGATTGTACTATTCAGCCATGACACTGGAGTTCAAGAATTATTCAATCCTCTTCTTTTTTTAATCTTTAGAGCAATCCTACTGCATGTTAGTCTCTGCAACTAAAGCCACTGCAATCATTAGTTCCAATGGGCCTGGCATGAGGAAGCACTTCCAAAAGGTAGCATATGGCAGGCTAAAAAGCACCAGCTCATTGTTTTACTTGGCACTGGCAGTTCTATTCTGGCAGCCTTTGCTGGCCACACTGGCATGTCAGCCTGCAGCTGCAGTGTTTTAGAAATAATGAGAGGTAAGCCTGTTCAAAGAATTACCTCAACATCTTTTACATTTTCTGACGCTTCAAAATCATGGCTGATTTCTGGACAGTTTCAGTGGAGCTTAAAGAAATATTTCACCCAAAAAGGAAAATTGAGTAATACTAAATCACCCTCAAGTTCCAAAAAAACACTATAAAAGAAGCATACAAATAGTCTGTATTACTCATTCAGTATTTTCTGAAGCCATACGATATTGGTTTGGAACAACTTGAGGGTGATAAATAACGAAAGAATTGCCCTTGGAGGGTGAACTGCTCCTTTAAGGTCTTCCAAGTTTAGGATGAATGGAGCTAATGCTGTGACATCAAGCGAATAGGTCATACTAATACTACTAGGAAACACTTCAAGGTTTTGCTCTAGCAGTGGCTTATGTTGCGGAGATAAAAGAGCAGAATTAAGACTAGGATTAAGTGCTAAAATCGCATCATGCACACTGCCTTGGGATTTCCTCTGCAGGTCTACTTACTCCATTCTGTCGTCATGGCCACAACATAAACAACATTCAGGAGAGAGTGATACAGTCAGACAGCAGAACACATGCAATGGACAAATGTAAACCAAAATGGTGGAAAGGTGAATTAGTAGGCCTGAGTAGTAGTTCTCTGCATTACAGTTACAGTGGGATTTAGTATCACAACAATGATAAAGTCAGCAATAAAAATAACTAAGAAAATAATGCATGCGAGTGGAATTGTGTATTTTGTGTGTATATTGTGCATAGGTATTAAGTGGACGGAGGTGTAAGTGTGTTCGTCCAGAAATGCAGGATATTTTTCACCAACGTCCAAAAATCGTGTTTATTGTATGGGTGCGTTCAGTCTGGAAACCTGCCTTTGCACGCTTCTGATATAGACTGACAGGTGGTGATGACGGGAATTTTATGAGAAATCATTTTCAAAATTCCAGACCAAATCACTCACCTCAAAGATTTCAAAACCATAAATATCCAGGACTCCCATTACTTTCTTGCGTGATTTGGTTTGAGCCTGATCAAAAAAAGAAGAATGTGAGTTACAAGACAGATACCAACTTGCTGTAAACATAAATATGTGAAATGGTGTGAAAATCCAAATTCATGCAATCAAGGTAAAAGATATCACCACACATTTTTTTACATTACAAATCTGACGCGTTGACCAACAGAAAGCTGTTTGGTTTGAAGATGACTTGTGCGTGAGTTATACTACGCTACACTATTAGCAACAGTCCTTTTTTGCTAATAAAGGTGAAGTTGCTGTGACTGTGACCTTTCAGCAAAAAACAAAGATTCAATGAAAATCCTGTGAGACATACCTTGATGCTTTCATTGATTCGGTTCACCAGCCAGCTGAACAGTCGGCTGTAGAGGTTTTTGGCAAGAGCATCACGAGCATAATAGGCCTGAAATGGGAGAAGTATCAAATTACAATCAATGTCCAGAACATCTGAATTACACATTATATAAACAAGCAAAAACATTGATTATTCTCTAGTTCCGACTTCCTCTTTGTCTCATGGCTGTCACAAAGCTATGCCACATGTAAAGACAAAACTTTAAAAAAAACTCATGTGGCCTGGATCCAATGCTTCGAGGCCTATCGTCTATCAAGAGTTAGTTTAACTCTTAACAACACGACCTTGGCTTTCTAGAATGCCTCCCATTCATCTCCACTGAACTTCAATAGTGTCACTGTGAAGATATTCCTTATTTTTTAAGTTGAAACAGTCACATTTGGGATAATTATAGTTATTACGGACCAAGACAAGATGAGATTTAATTGCATAAGTGATTGCACCTCTTGTTAGTGAAAAAAACAAAAGAATACTAATATTGCAAGAATTGTGCTATCAGAAGAATTCATTCTGTTTCAATATTTCCAATATATTCATTCGCAAACACTGAATGATGTGTGCTGACCTGGGCCACGTTGAGTGTGGTGGACACCTTCTCCATCTTGGCCTCCACGGTACGGAAGCTGAATGCTCTCTCCAGCACAGACTGCTCAATGCCCAGCAGCTCACACATCTCTTTCAGGTCTGGGGCAGGAAATGGAAAACAAACCCAGGCAGATCAGATTAAAGAATTATTTATGGATAGACTAGACAGTGTGTTATGCAATTTATACAAATGTGCCAATTGCCAAATGTAAACATAAACTCTCCAACTTACGTTAAGAAAAAAAAAACCTCTATAAAACATCTTTAGTGTCTTTAAAATTAAAACTAACAATCATTCTGATCAAAGGCCTGTCTCTCAGAATCTAGAGGTCAAAGTTAAGACTGATGCAAGTTAAGCCCCTTTCAAGGAGTTTAAGCAGGAGAGTATTTTAAAAGTGCTTCTTCTCTAGGGGTTTTGAGAGGATCTGGACATCAGCTATACAACCCCCCTCATCCCACAGCAGCTCAATCTGTCTCATTTCAGACCATAGCTATCGGGTCAAAAGGGAAGAGGAAAGCACATTATTGCTAATGGGTTTAAGCACAGCAGGCAAACCAGACGCTGTAGTATATATAAATGGAGGTGTTGACATAGACTGTGATGTTTAGTCTGAGCCAGCCACTGCCCTGGCTATAAGAAACCACTTGAACAAGCAGTGATTTGCAGCACATGTATTTGGGTAGCTGGCATTAAAATTTTAATTAAAAAAACAATTTTTTTTGGTTTCCAATGAAAATTATTTGGACCTGTTTCAGGCCTGTGAATGTATTTATTCCCCATTATTTTGAATGGCTTCATTTTTTTCATTAAACTGAACACATTTGTGACCACAAAACCAGTCATAAGTATTATATCATATGGTTTGCTATTAATAAAAAAATAAGTTTTGATATATTGATGGTAGGAAATTTACAAAATATCTTCATGGAACATGATCTTTACTTAATATCCTATGATTTTTGGCATAAAAGAAAAATCTATAATTTTGACCCATACAATGTATTTTTGGCTATTGCTACAAATATACCCCAGGTTTTTAAGACTGGTTTTGTGGTCCAGGGTCACATCGGTCACTGCTTTAAATATTATATCCATAACCTGTTAGTCAAGGAGACATTTATCTGGCTTTACAAATACATACAAATGTTTTATCATGATGTTATGAATTCATGGTATAGGAGGAAAGAGTTATCTACTAGTGTGGTGTTGATTGACTGTGTACAACCAACTGCAAGCTAATACTCTAAATGACTCTTGACATATCAATAGATGGCAGTAGTGACCAACCTGGTGAGGAGATGAAGGCACTGTAATATACAAGACCACAGTACCTGCTATTCCACCATATTAATTTGTTTTTCAGTGCTTGCAAATGTTCATGTCATTGTATCATTAATACGGAACATGATGTCTGTTCATTCACACTTGAAAGTTTCTTGGGAACTGTACTATCCTTTACAAACCAAATGTTAAAATAACTAATGTAAGGTTTGGATCGGTGATGCTTTTTGGAAGAGCCTGGCACTCACCGTTCTTGTCCTTGATTCGACTCTCATCGAAGCCGTTGCAACGAGACTCTGGTTTGAACTCGATGTTTCCCAGTTTGAGAACAGCAGCCACCAGCTCCAGAATTGACTGAACCTCATCCTCCATGAAGCCCACAATTTGCATGGCATTCTGGGAAAACAGAAGAGAAAATACATTTAAATCAATAGCGGTCTGCTGATGGAGATTTAACATGGCAGTACATATGGTGGTATGTGTAAAGTGATTGACTGGCCTGTAAACACACCACTAATGCACAGCCTGAGGGTGTTAAACACAAATTTCCATTACACCACAGTCTATCAAAGAAAAAAGATTAAGGATTGCAGCTGGTCTTAAGAATATTTTGTATCTTGTAAAGAAATAAGGAATAAAATATTTTATTTTTTTGTGGACGTTGTCTCATGATCCTGATTAATACATACATATGGGAAATGTTCTTAACATAAAACACATCTCTTTTTTTTTTATTAATATTTATATATTTTTATTTTGACTTTGGAGTAAAATATGACCCCACATTCATCTTAAAGAGGCCCCCCCCCCAAAAAATTATATATATATATATATATATATTCCACAATAGCTTGTGTTAATATTTGTTCTCGTGAAGCCATAAATTGCATTCTAAATGTCATGGAATAGCTGATTATAAACGCGCCAGCAGTTCACTGGCAAAGTCAATGGTCTAAAGGCCAGAGATAACAGAGAGTTAGCTTTAAAGAGCTGAAATATGAAACAGCTAAAAGTGAATGAAAAACCAATAACTTTCCTTATCTCTGAATAAATGGTAATTCAATCCTTCCAGATTGTAAACACTCTTTAATGTTTTTTCTTCATGTAACAAGACAAGCATATCGTATCTCTAAGAATGAACGTTCTGCTGAGTTTTGTATATTATTTACAGCCTCGCATAAATAGCAACCATCCTCCCTCGTGGAAGTGTTTACTGTCTCCTACACACAGAGCCTTATTTATGCTTAACCTTATAAACTACAAATGTCGACAATGCAAAAAAGGCATGTTTCTAATTAATTAGATTTGACTCCCCAGGCAACGGGTTAAAAGACAGAGCCCGAGGCCCAGCACATGCTGAGTTAGGGTGTTCTGATGTCAGCATGGAGCATGGCTTAGGCCTATTGTTCATCAGAACTGCACTGTATTGTCTGATACGGTGCTAAATTCTGATCAGTTTAATGTGGGCTGCTTTGTTTGCTTGGACACAGACATTCTGCACTCATTTCCAGAAGACAAGCAAAGAACAGGTCACCACAATAAGGATGCCTCAAAAATCCGAGCCCATCAAGAAGGTTCGGGTTAGTTGATATAAAAGTCACTTGTCTTAGTGGGCCAGAGAATAAAAAAAGGCAGCCACACTGTCAAAAATGTGATATTCAAGGACATGATGCATTGCGCAATGCGTTTTCCCAGTGTAAATACACTACTTTTCAAGTTTGGGGTCAGTAAAGTTGCATTAAACTGATCAAACGTGATGGCAAAAACATTTTTTATGTTACAAAAGCACTTTTGCAGCACAGGTATTGATAATAATAATTTATGTTTTTGAGCTCAAATCAGTATATTATAATGATTCCTGTATTATGTATTGACACTGAAAATTCAGCTTTGCATCACAGAAATAAATGACATTTTTTAAATATAATAAAATAGCTAACAACTGTTTGAAATTGTGATTTTTTTCACAATTTCTGTTTTACTGTAAGTGTATGTATTTTATTGTATTGTATTGATCAAAAAAGAAAAAAAAGAAAAATGCAGCTTTGGTTGAGCGTTTTTTTTTTTTTTATGTAAGAATCCTACCAACCCTTAATGGCTTTTTACTTTTTACTTTTTAATGCTAGTGTACATTCATAGCTATTTGCCTTTTTCTTTTTTAATTTTATTTTAAGTAGTTTAGCCTTCAGTACAGCCCAGATGCTTCTAAAATGCAGTCACCTTGTTTATTTTAGAACAGCGATCAACTAACAACTATCCCTTTATTTTTTCCCTTACATAATTTACAGCTATTATTGCAAATTATAAACCCTTATAAAATATAAATTCCAAAACTACATGCCATTTTTATTAAATTTGCTTGGGTAAAATCAATAATGTGTATAAGTCAGAAGAAAAATGTTTAAAATACATATATAATATTATATATATTTTTTGTCTCCAGGCAAGTGAGGCAAGAGTCCAGAGAAAGCAAAACTACTGGCTCAACCAGGCCTGCAGAAATCAGTCCTTACTGTTAAACCCTGAAAAGAGTCCATCCTCCTCATGACCAGTTTTCACAATAACAATAAGCGTGCATGAGAAAAACAGAAGCACAGATTCTATTTACAAAAGTCAGCTGTGAGCAGGTGGAATTCCCCCTTAAATTAACTTCCCTGTCTTCAAGCAGAGGCTTGAATGAAGCTCACATTACATAATGACACAAGGCAAATGTTTTTGTTCAGATCAAACTCCACCTCAGTGGGGTAAAGGGTGATCTTATCCAGGTAAGCCAGGGAGATAAGGTGTTTTGCTAACTTCTCATCACACAGGGTGCCGTAGATTTGAGCTAATCCCAGCCTGAACCAATGACACATGCTGTGAAAAGAAAACTAGCCTGAATGAAAACTTACTCTGACTGTTCTGAAACTGGCAGCATCGTCCAGTCCATTGACTGTTGCCGAATCCAGGCTAAGGTAGTTGTATTTGCTGAAGTCTCGGTCCAGCTTCAGTTTTTCTGAAAGAAATACACAACTAGAGTAGTTAAACATTTGTACTTTCCCTTTATCCCATGGGTGTCCCATCCTGCACCTGACGCGTCAACATCCTGCAGAGTTTAGCTCCAACACACTCAAATTTCTATTGAGTCTGAAGACCTTAATTAGCTGGTTTAGGTGTGCTTATTTAGGGTTGGAATTAAATTTTGCGGGACGTTGCACCTTTAAACTGTCCTTAGTTTCAATGTATTTTCCACTCCATAAGACCCAGTTGCTATCAGGTTATGTTACACCTTAGTAGTATTCTGCTAAGCTCACCCCTTTAATGCCTGAAATCAAAGTCCTTTATTGTGTTCTCTTTCATTAAATATGTCAAGCAATGACCGTGGTCCAACAGTATTCAAATAAACCACAAATGAACCATACGTTCCGTTCCATGAGTCTTTACACTGTAACATACCAGAGTTAAAGAGTTCATTTTTTTCCACACTATGTTCTCAAAGCCACTGAATGGATTGTGCGTCAGGAACGCACATGTACTCATAAAAACTCTGTAAGTGGTCTCTTACTGAGTGTGTCATCTGATGCTCCAGAAAGCAGCTGGTAGAAGATGTGGAAATTTCTCTCGCCCCTGGGCTGCTTCACCACACGGGATTTCTCCAAGAGATCTGTGAAAGGGAAATATCAAAGCACAAAACATTTCATGAGCATACACAGCTGACTCAGCTTAAACAGAGAGCAAAAGAAGGGTTTCTGAGGTAAAGAACTCCACTCATTTTATCCACAGAGACAAAGTTAAGATGATATTTACACTAAAAAGACAAGCCTAACTATGTATTGCATTTTGGGATTGCCTTTTTCTGCACAGGATTTTCTGATTTAGAATAAGGCTAACAGCTACAAGGCTGTCAGGCACACAATTTGATTTCAACTTCATAAATAAATAAATGTTAATTCCCAGTGAAGAGATACACAGATGACACTGGCTACAGAAGCTTCTCTCCTACTCCTACACTGCACAGCCATTTTAGAGAAAAACAAAGCTGCTTTCCTGTTTGCATCAGAATGATTATTTAGGTATCCATGGCGAAGCTTTCATTGTTCATTGTATTCAGATTGAGACAGGAAGTCTCATAGGAGATATTCATCTGTGGGGAATATGTCACACCACCCACGCTCCATCCAGATGTGTGCCCATTAGAAAACAGCAGCATCAGCCCAAAGCCTTGATTACTTTATCATCAACATCATTTATTAACTTGATATGAGATAAGACATGGAACACTGTTTATATAAGCAACCTAAAATTATACAGCAGTATTATCTATGAATTACTGATAATTCTGAACATTTGACAAAGCACCAATAACTCACTGACAATTGCACTAAGACATGCATAGATTGATTTTGCTGGTAATATACAATTAAGCATACATTTTAATCATTGTGATGACCTTAATATGCAACTTTGGCCAATAGTTTTAAAACAACACCACAACTAACACACACACACACACACACTGCCCTACACCTAAACCTACCCCTTACAGGAAACTATAGGCATTTTTAGATTTTCCAAAAAAACACCATTTAGTATGTTTTTTTAAGCCTTTTGAATTACGGGGACACTGAAAATGTCCTCATAAATCACCTTCAGATTGTAATACCTATGTCATACCCATATCATTTAGCAAATTTGTGTCCTCATAAACCACATAAACATGCACACACACACACACGGTAGTGCAGAAGTAAATATCACTGTTTATTACTGTGTATCGGTATATTGGCTCATACAAATGAAATGATTCAGTAGTCAACCTTTTAGTGTAAATGTATGAATATTCAAAATATACCATCAAAGGTCTACTGTTGCAGTATGAGGCCCTAAATGACCATTAAACATTAAATTACTCAATTAAACATCTGTATTGGAGGAAACTAAAATGTCCATGTTACTTTAAGTTTTTGTTTCATTTTAAAAAACCAAGATGGCAATGAGCAGTTGTCACTTCCTGTTTTATCTGATTCCCGTCACAGCAGTGGCTTAGTGGCTGTGGGCCACAAGCCCATTAATAGTTTATAGCCCTATTAAAGATCTCCTGTTGTGGAATCTACCTCAACAATAATCAAACACTAAGGAGTATCCTTTGTCTCTCTTTTCCCCCACCCTCACCTTTAACTTCCAGAGATAAATCATGCTGTCTGGAGTAAGAGTAGCGTCTGAGGCAGGATGAGTTTGAGGAATGCAGGAAAACTTCAGCCCTGAGGGGACTCCACTCTGACCTTCCACCTTCTGTTCACTCGCAGACCTTTGTTATTGCTTTCATACAACTCCTGTAATAGCCAGTAACTCAAAAATCAGTCGTTTTTCACTGCATTGCTTTGAATTGACTGAATTACTTTTTTTCGCATTCATTGTTGAAAATATAAACTCTCTGCAAATTTGACATTGAAATATATACGTCAAAAACATATTTTTGCTCAGTTTGGGCCTCTGGATAAACCAAGGTGTTTTCTCCTCAAGTATGCACTCCATATTCTCACTACATATATATATATATATATATATATATAAAGGCATAGACTTATTTCATAGGTCAGGCTTTACAGGGTAGTGTCTTAAAAACTGTAAGATGCACTGCTAAACAGCTAAACACATCTGCCTACCACGTTTATCTTGCATCATCCGCCATCTTGAATGTCTTTTTTCCACTCAGCTTGATGCAGTGCATTCTGGGATTGCCTTTTTCTGCACAGGATTTTCTGATTTAGAATACGGCTAAACTGAAAAATCTCAGCATAAAATCTCTACCTATCATCAGCAATGACCTTCACGTTGGGAGCATGCCTATGATGCCTTAAGTTTAGTTCTGGGGCAACAAGTCAGTTTGTTTAAATCATCTAAAACAGTTTCTAGTGGGGAAAATGATGCTGTATCAGATGACTCCAAGATTGTTTCTTACTTTGGAGGAAAGCCCTCGGGCTTCAAAGCAGTCTGTAGCATCCTGTTATAGCCTGTCTGTGGACATGCAACTTGGTAGTTTTGAGCACTTACAATAGATTCTATTGTGCAGACTACACGAAGCTGTAACAGTTTAAACTAGACTGATTTTAGACAGCCGAGACCAACAGCACCAGCTGTGCCCAAGTTAAACTTAGTCTAGTTTTGATATAAAAAGGAAAGTAAGTTACAACAATAAATTACTTTGTTAGCTGCTTTTTTAACACAAATTCAACCTAAACAAGGCACCCCTGTGTAGCCTTGTAGATGTCAAACATCATAACTTGTAACAAATAAGTCCATTTTTTGGCATCAGTATTGATCGGTCCTTTTACATATTGTAATGTACTTATAAATATACTTATTTTACTCATTAGTAGTTAAGAAAAACCAGAATTTCTTTATTTAAATATTTAGCTAATGTGTAGTATCTTAATTCAAATTAATATTTGCCCCATTCATTATGTGAGGCAAAACAAGTTAGTCTGCTATTGGATCATTACGGGTGAATGTCAAATTATGCAACTACTCATAGCTACGTATTAAGAACAAATAGTGCAAATGAAGTACCTTGCAACTCTACCCAGACTTCAGTAAAAAAACTGTGGGGGAATTGTTTTAACTGTGGGACTGTTAAAAGCTCTTCCAATCACACATTGGGGGGAAAAAACAGTAACGCTTTGCTTCTAATTCCTGTATATGTTTGTGGAGTCAAAATAAGAGATAAGTGAAAACAGGTGAAGGTCATGTTGTCCTTAAGAAAAGAGTCACTGTGTTCATAAACCCGAGCAGAGGCGTTTCTAGATCTGGGCTGAAAGGGTAACTGTGGAGTGATGTAATTCTGTGTTGATCCAAATATACAAAATATATCCAAAGTACCTTTTTTTTTTGACAGTGTAGTGACTCCCCTACATGTGATGGAGTGTGTCGTAGATGAATCCCATCAGCATCATTAAGAGTGGAAGATTGATTCTCTCACGTGGATAGTGACTGATTGATTAGTTACTCAAACTGCTGTACAATATAGGTTACAAACTCTCCTCAAATCAATGAGCAAATGAAGAAACTGTGTTAACTGCTAGAGGAAGTTGCTGTGGGATTAATTATGTCTCAATTATCTCTCCATGCCAAGTGGTAGCACTTTCGTTTCCATTTAAAGATTAAGGTCACTCGTATTGGCTTGATCACACTTTTGACCAGACAGATTTTCCTACAGTTAAGAAATTGACTGCTATTTCAGAAATTATTTAATAGGTTCGCTGACTTAAAAAAAAAATGCAATCTAAATGTTCTCAACATTGTCAATATCATTATTCGATGCAAAAATGTATAGTAATGTATAAAATGTTAAAGTCATCATTCCTCATTGTTTCAACTACCCATTAATTCAACACTATTCGTGAACTCAATGCATAAGGAAACATTCAGCTAACTGGACCACTGGCTTCAACAGTTAAGAGCATATGTGCCAAGCCAACTAGACTGCTGGTCTGGCTTTGAATTTGCAGAGAGACAGGCTCAGGGGCATATTACAGGAACCATTGCTATGGAGCTACAAAATAAGGACATGCTCTGGATGGTTTGTGTGTGTATAAATGCAGCTGAGTTTCCCAAAACCCTCTCTGAAAGCACACAGCTGGGAGCAAGAGTAAAGACGCAGCCACTTCTATAAAATTCTTAGAGAGAGAGAAAAAAAAAATAGTTGCCTTCTATCATCATTTATTCTCCCTTTGGATGTTGTCTTTGCACTCACATGACTTTTTCTTCAGAAAACACAGAAAGAGAATTTCTAAAGAATGTTTTTTCTTTTCTTGACCAATTATCCTTGAAGAATAATAGTATTCAGTATTCAATAGCAGTTGTTTCGTACAATTGGGAGGTTTGCAGTCGCAGTGTTATTGTATGGAAACTTTTGCACTTTAGACATAATTAAGCAGCATATGGGCGTTAGGGTGAATAAATAATGATAGATTCGGGGCGAACTATTCCTTCATTTCTACTTGGGCACTATTACAGGGATACTCCTTGGTTTCCACCTTGTAATTATACTCACAATTACTGATGACTCCACCAATGGGGTCTCCTTTGAAGTCAAACTCGATATCCATGTACTTCCCCTGTAGAAAGAGAAGAAATTGTTAGCACATCCCATAAAAAGTGCATGGTGGGTTAGTTGATGACAAGGCTCTTTATTGTCGTTTAACATGGCCTTCCTGTGCAGTCTAAATAAGATATGACTAAGAAGCTAAGGTCTAAGAAGCAATGGTGACATTGCATCAAGGACTTTGGTGCTAATGGCAGGCTTGCTGCGGAGAACCACGTGGCTCTTTTGTGGTTCTTGATGGTAGGAAAAGATGCATGACATTGAGGGCAGCGATCACTGCAAATAAGGCTGAAATTTGAGCCTTCCGTGAGGCAAATGGGAGAGAAAAAAAAAAAAAAAAATCCCTCAATTCTCCAAGCACAGGCCTGTTCATAACACACGCTGCCAATCATACATAAATTTGCAATGGAGTAATGGACTACTGTGGGAGAAGAGGCTTTTTTTTGCTGCTGTAATGGTAAAAAACTTTTTTTTTCTGTCCCTGCACACTATTTGGGAAAGGAACAGTAAGCCCAGTGTCTCTGGAGCCAGTTAAATTTTTCCCTCTTTATTTATATCCAACAACTCTTCAAAAAGGAAACTGCCTCAGAGGCTGCTGAATAAACTCCTAGAACTCCTCTGCCAAGACAGGAAGTAACAGCTGAAAATTACTTTGAGGAAGAAAAAAAAAAACAGTATAGCAGTTTAAAACTATATGATAAAATGGTGCTTGAGATACAAAACATTACGGAATTCCCAAAATAAAGGTGTTAACATTGACATAGAAACGGTTCTATTCCATATCCTATTGAGCTGGCTTGCCATCTTCTGCCTACACAGACTGCAGCCTTCGAGGCCACACAACTGGAGACTACTCACAATCGATTTCAATAAAGCGTTTTATTAGCGCATAGCTATACTAATAATGCCATACTGTAATTAGCATAAATAAATGACACCCTTGTGAAAAATTAATATACTTAGTTGGACTCAATGTTTATCTTAAAAGTGAAAAATACTGTAAAAAAACTTGCAGTTAATAGCATTAATGAAAAAGTCATTTAATTATACTTTTTTATTTTAAGGTGTCCTTGTTGCATGTTACATGTACTTACTTTTATAATAACAATAAATACAAGTAACCCTAAGCCATATAGTCAGTACATGTAGTCAATATTACTTAAAATTACACCGCAACAAGGACACATTCAAATAAAGTGTAACCAAGAACACTTTGTAATTAAAATGTTTCACTTTACATTCTAAGTAAATTACGTTTTAGTGATCTCTTATAGTATATAATAATATTCAAGTAACTCTAAGCCAAACTCTAATACTACATGTACATGTAGTTAATTATTACTCAGTACTAATTATAATAGTACACTGTAACAGAGACACCTTAAATAAGGTGTAACCAGTCTTTTCTTGTGCTTTAAAGTATGCATATTTGATGTGTTGACTAACATATAATTTAATGTGAAATTAAAAATATATTAAAATACATGACATACAAGTTTTAGAAATGAGATTACAGTCAAAGCAGTACACTCAATTAACTGTATTAAATTTTATTTAAAAAAAATGCAATTTAGAAGCTATTGTCAGAAAAAGAAATAAAATAATCAAAGAATATACTTGCTGTAAGTGTGAGCTTAATATCAAGTATATTATTTCTATAATAAGTGCCCTTCATCTAAAAAGTATGCTAATGTTATATTGCTTTTCACAAGGGCACATCAATGGTAAAATTAACTTTGTTTTTTCTTATACTTCATGCCATTTTTATTGTTTATTACCACCATCTCTCTCACCCGAGCAACCATACTAGCTTTAAAGTTTGCCGATATGTGTTATGGGATGGCCTTTGCCACAGAGGAAGCAATGCTGCCTTAAAATCCAAAACAAGAACACTTTGTTTTGAGATTGTCGACGATGCCTCAAAATGCTACCTATATAGGCTAGGTTTTTAAACAAAGGCACATAGAAAAATGGTTCCTGGCTAAAGATTATGTAACACGCTGATGGTCTCATGTGGGTGATGCAAGAGCTAGTAAGAGTGCTCAACAAGCTCAATTTTGACCCACGAGTTACTAAAATTTAGATCTGGTAAGTTTCCTGAGGATAAACATCAACAAGAACAATGACTCAACGGTGTTCTGTTTTGCTTGTTATATAAACTGAACAGCACCTCGCTGAACCTCTGAAAGCACACGCTGGACAATGCTGTGTGGTCTGACCTCTGTAAGTACACACTCTATAGCTCAGTATATGTTTGCTTTGTGTGGTCAGGCTGTGACGGACAGCTGGAAAAGGGCCAAACTGAGCAGCGGCATTAAATACATTTGCATAACTGTGCTGAATGGCATTGTGGGAGTCTGTCCTCATGGACGACAGGGAAAAAAAAAGAAAAAAGAACAGACTCAAAGGCATCTGGAGGTGGTTGCCAGAAAGGTTACACAGAGTTCTGTTTGAATCTTGCTATATGCACGAACAGCAATCGCTCTAGTGTTGCTGTGTCAGAATAGGGCCAGATGTGCTCAGGGCCGGTCCATAAGCAAGAGAACACAAAGCAAACCTGGGAACGTTGCAGTATAATTTTTGCAAAATCAAACTCCCAAGAAAAGCATTGCACCACATTAAGTGTGGACTGACAGAAAGTAATAGAATCATTTGCTTGTGTACACATTACGGATCGAAAGTCCATGTTGATCTAATCTAAAGCAAACACACTCTAGAGGGAGGAGCAGCATCAAAACACTCGTAAAGTATTCTGCCTGGAAAAAGAAAGAGATACTCACAAATCGAGACGAGTTGTCATTCCTCACGGTTTTGGCGTTCCCAAAAGCTGCAGTGGAATAACATGTTGTAAGTTAGTCGAGCCAGATTCATTCAGCACTACATTTCTACTTTGACTGATGTCATCTGGTGGAAAAATTATCCTGAATCCTCTCTCATCATATTCATGGAGCATAAGATGCTTAAAATTTGAAATAAAAACAAGTCCACATGTCCTTCAAGAATGGATCCATTTTAAACTTTAATGAGGATATAGTTAACTCTAATGATCACTGAATGGAATTCACATTTACAGATAGTTTAATCTACATCTTATCAGCTGAACTTATGACCTTGGCATTGCTAGTGCTATGCTTTATTCTTTGAGCTTCAAGAAGACAACACAATAAATTAGTATTTCAGGGTGCTTTCCGAACATTTGTTTGCTTTCTCCAATACATGATATGTAATACTGTGTTCTGTATTACTGTGTTCTGCAGGCATACAACATCCAGATGACCTAATGTTTGTAGTATACAAAAGGTCCAATTCTCACTATATTTTAGATCCCTAAATAAATAAACAAATAGATATACACACATATGTGTTTTTTTACAATCCTCGGTATAGAAACACTATAGTATAGTACGTAGTCTTTTTAGGATTTGTTAAATGTCATATCATCTTTTTTTTTTTCCAGAGAGTTTTCATGATTTTCTTCAGGGAATTAAAAAAATTTCCCTGAAGTTTTTGATGACCATGCATGGAAAATCTGCATACTAAGAAGCCTTTTATTTTCAGATCCCATTTTGTTTTCCAGCGAAACACACTGTTTATGTGTTTTTTGTTTGAACAAGATTCTACTAAAATTACCATTAATCATACTTAAAAATAAAGGTTTTATAATAGAGTTTTCACAGTGAAGTACAATTTTAGTTCTCCAAAGAATATTTCAGTGAAGAGTGCTTAAAAGAACAATACATCTTTTTTCTTGGAGTGAGGAGTAAAATATATATATATATTTTTTTTAAAAAGTCTAAAAACCTTTTTCCATTACAAAAGAACCTTCTGTGCAGTGAAAAGTTTGTTAAAGGTTCTTATAGGGACCATAAATGGCAATAAAGAATATTTATTATTCATATTACAACTTTAAATGTGACAAATTTTCATATTTTCCTACTGAACACAATCTCCCCATATATAAGCTGCATATGTACAGAGAGTGTACGGCAAAGAAACATGCAGCAGGAAATGTGCAGGACCCCTGGTGTGGGGCTCGTTACTTCCAGCAGCTAAACTCTCACAGATGTGGGACTTCACTCTGCTCTGAGTCCTGCTGCCAAGAAGCACTGGGCATTCCTGCTCCATCTCCATCTCATCGCTTATGGGCATTTCCTGTTCATGGCCCCACATAAAAAAGCAGCTGTGTGATTGCCAACAGGGACCAAGAAGCTTTCGGCCCTTTAGTTGAAAGTGGGGCAAGATCGTGAGATGTAGGTCTCAAATCATCTTCTTCAAAACTTGCCTTTAAGAATGTGAAATGACCTGCCACATAATTTTATATTAAATGACCTCCTGGTAAATTCAGTCACTTCGGTTTTAAGGCAAGACAAGGGAGCTGAATGTCTTACAGGTGTGAAATGACACATAGACAAGGTAATTGGTGCAAAAACCGAAGATGTGGAAGACTCACCCTCAAGCACGGGATTGGACTGAAGCAGCTGCTCCTTCACTTTGTTCACCTCCTGGCCCTTCCCACACACTGCCGCCACATATGACATCACAAACTTGCTAGCCTCTGAAAAACAGACCGCAGAAGAATGAGGTCAGGGGTCATCTGCTAGACGAGACCTCACCCCAAAAATCCCCTTTACATCAACTCTACCCATCCTCCAGGGAGCGAACGCCTTTCCCACCTCACATGAGAACACAAACTCCCTTATTCTTTCAAAGCCAACTATGAGATCAGCTGTTTAAAGAGTTGATACTATTAATTATGAAGAGATGACAGAACAATTCAAATATAGGAGAAGGCCTGTGCAACAATGTCCAGTTTGGCAAATATAACTTGTAGTGCAATAAAAAAATTATAAAAAATAAAATAAAATAAAATAAAATAAAATAAAATAAATAATAAACAACTTTCTTCTTTTAGTGCAAAAAAAAAAAAGAATATATGCAACTTGTAGTGCAATAAATACATAAATAAATAAAATAAAACAAAATAAAATAAAATGAAATGAAATAAAATAATAAACAACTTTCTTCTTTTAGTGCATTTAGTAAACAAACAAACAAACAAACACAAATGTGGAATAGCCTGTGCAAGTCTTTTAGTGCATTTAGTAGAAAAAAATAAATAAATAAATAATAATAATAATAATAATAATAATAATAATACATAAATAATAAAAAAAATGAAAAACTGGAATAGCCTGTGCAATGTCCAGTTTGGCAAATATAACTTGTGCAAAAATAAAAAATAAAAATAAATAAATAAAATAAAATACAATAGTAAACAACAACTTTTTTCTTTTAGTGCATTTAGTAAAAAAAAAAAAGAAAAAAATTGGAATAGCATAAAAGTGAAGTGATTACCATTATTTTTATTACTATTTAAACTGTGTTTCAGTTTTTACATGGAATGATTTTAATCTACTTGGCACTAACGGCTGTGTAAGATTTATCTTGTTCGACGCTTAATGACTTTCCCATGTCTAGACCTATGAGAGCAGTGACTTGTGCACAGAGGTGCAGATATGAAATGTTTTCTGAAGGGAAGGACGCCCATTTATGTTTTAGAGATTTACAGCTATTTTTGGATTCTGCTCAATTCACAGGACTTAAAGTACGAAGCATTTTGATCAATCCTAATACATGAAGGGATGGTAGAGCGATAATCAAGCAGATAGAAAATAATGCTATAACCCCTCATTTCATATAGCTGTAAGCATAGGACCTGAACACTGAATAAGGGAACCCAATTTCATTTATTCGTGAGCTGGGGTAGATTTTTATTAGTGCAGAAGAGCATTTTGAAATTAACACAGTGACCTTGACTAACAGTCAATGATTTTCATCAGCCCTCGCTCTGTAGTCTGCAGTATGTGGATTACCACAATCCCCATTTATCTCATTGCCTTGACTGTTGGATGTCCTGGATTTGAATGGTTGGCACAGTAAGATGCCCATTTTAAACCAAGAGGAGTCCAGTTTTTTACTGCTAAATGGCTGTGGTTAAACTTCGTAAAGTAATAAAACAGCTGCTTCCAAAAGAACATAACAGAGCTTGAGCTCATGAACAAACTTAAAATTTCAGTAAAAAACAACAAAAAAAAAAAAACGTTCATTCATTGTTTGATCATCTCTATTTGGTCTAAAGTAAATGTTTCTCCTGTAAAGACTGACAGGCAGGCACAACTTAATTACTCAAGTTTCTAAACAACTAGCAATTTCCTATTAAAACACAAAGGAAAGAGTCTCGAAAGGGAAAATATTAAATAGTATCCATATGTAAACACTGGATGGGAGCCGAATGAA
This sequence comes from Enteromius mattozi, assembly GCA_032359235.1. Taxonomy (NCBI): domain Eukaryota; kingdom Metazoa; phylum Chordata; class Actinopteri; order Cypriniformes; family Cyprinidae; genus Enteromius; species Enteromius mattozi. Next base: position 3,036,254 of record JAUMHE010000056.1, read on the forward strand.
AACACTGAATACAGTAATGATTGGCTCATAAATGATCAGAAATGCAGCACCTGCTCCCCATTTGTAGATTTTGATCTGAGTCCCAACAGCAGAGGAACAGTCTGACACATGAAGAATCTAAATGCATTTTTGAAAAAGCTCCAACACAGATGGACAGCACACTTCAGAGAGGTATGTTAGTCCGCAAAACTAATTTAATCTAAATCATTACTTTAGATTGCAGATTAATCCAACTTGCATAACCATACCAGTCAATCTATTCAGAGTCTGTGACATACTGCCATACGGTAATGCTGCAGAACTACTGTAAAATGTAAAATGTCAGCATCATAGATGAAGCATCCATTAACGGTTGTGTTAAAGATATTAATTGAAGGAATGAGTGGATTAAATTATGAGAAAGAGAATAGGAAAATAAAGGTCATACTTTATTTTAGGTGGTCTTAACTACTATGTACTTGCATCAAAAAAAGTACAATGTAGTTATGGTGTTCATATTTTATTGCATAATATAAAGTGGGACCGAAATAAGCGACAATATTTTTCACACCATCAAGAAAGCAGCTAGTGCCACAATGTTAAAAAATATATATATATCTAAGTTAAAGCATCACTAATTAGTTACTGATCAGCTTGACTAGTGTTTAAGTATTTTTAAGTGGTCTTACCCGTCTTTCCCGCTCCGCTCTCTCCAGTGATGAGAATGCACTGGTCTTTATCTTGATCCCGCAGGGACCGGTAGGCCTCATCTGCCAGAGCATAACTGAGAAAAGAGAGAATATTCAGGTTTCAACAGCTAAACAAAATTAGTCACCTGTCTTCACTCTTTTACTGAATCTGCATACGTGAACAAAAATGTCTTACAATTAAACTTTGAGGTGTATCAATACTGTTTTCACTACTACATCACATGCAGACTAGAATAGGCTTTTAAAGGTTCGGTTCAACTAAAAAAAAAAAAATCCGTAAAATTTACGGTAAAAAAACAGCAGCAGGTGTTGATGAGAAAGTCACATGATGAACCAAAGCTCATCACAAGTAGCTTTTAAATAGTAACATATATAGAAGGTGCTCAGTGTCATTCACACAAACACTAAACACCATCATGGTAAGAATTATTAAACTGAAATATGCAATAAACATTAATTTAACAACATTACATTTAACATACAACCCTAATAAACATAACTGATACAAAAAAAAAAAAAAACTAAGAAGAAACATAGTTATTTCAAAGAAAAAACATCAAATTCAAACAAAATTTAAAATGCAATGCAGGAAATTCTGGGAATTACAGTGTTTCCCTGTAAATTTAACAGGAATTTACCATTAACCATTTAACAGGTTTTTACTGTAGCATTTTCACCGTTAAAATCGCGGTCATTTTTTTATCGTGTATGCATGAGTATAGTTAGTTGCATTTTAGCATTTTAGTTTTTCTCTACAGTGCAGGAATTTCATAAACCTATGATCCATTTTTTCAGTCACAATCCACCAGCACACAGTTAGCTGAATCATTCTGCCTTGCAGCAAATTTATTTTTTATTGATGGAGGCATCAATTGTCGACGGACGAAATTTCTTAGTCTATATACTGGGGACTATTACATTTATGTTTTCATTCTTGATAGAAAACAAACAGGATATACTGTACGCATCTTCTAAATGAAAAGAGTCAGTAATTAGATTCATTCTCCACAAATTCCAGGACAGCAAACAAAAGAAAAGTGGGTCATATGATTCTATATCCCAGTGGGCACTGTAACAATGATGTAATTGTAAATGATTCATTTGAGGAAAAAAAAAGGGGCAGTCTCAGTTCGTGTTTGTAAGGCAGATGGTAGGCTGTGACAGTAAATGTTGCTGAACTGACTGACACTCTTCCAGGTTGAGTGATCAGCTCTAAATAAATTGGACTCCACGCTGCCTAAAAACAGTGCTAATTTCAGCCCATTTTATTCCACCTCCCAGTTTCCTCACAGTCTGTACTTTTCTACAATCATTATTGAGGAATTTTCCAAAACCACCACTAATAATAGGTCTGATTGTGAGGGAAATGTTGCATGTAGTTCCCCTCCTCTAAGACGTATAAAAGTCTGGATTCATCAAGTTCATGGCTAGTGGTACACGTGTGTATTGCAAAACAACAGCAGATGCAAGGTTGAATGGAATAGCTGTAATACTTTCTTGATATGCATGTTCTTAATGACCATGACAAAACTACCATCTCTGATGTGGCATGCATACGTTTGGATACTTAATCTCTAAAATGGGTCAAAGGCATGCCAAGACTTTTTCAGATTACAGAAATGGGTAAATAGCACAAATGAAAGACCATGTTCCGACACTATGGCTCCAAAATCATGCAAGCTGCCTACGTAGAAAGCATTTTAAGGCATTGTAGGCTGTTCCAAAAGTGTGCAGATGATTATGTTGCATTCTAAAAGGATGCCTTTTGGTTAAATCCTAAAGGCGCGGTCACATTGGCACACTGGCAAGAAAAGTCCATTGTCCATTTTCAATAGTGTATCGAAGTATGAAGCATTGCTTACTTTAACGTCACATCCAAACTAAGCTTTACACTGGTCAAGGCAATGAATTTTAACAAACCTGAATCGGATCTAAAGACAACCTAAATCCATTTTGGCAAATCTTTCTACTCGCTAAATTCCAGATCATAAGGCTCCTTATTGAGACGACTGCATTTCCCTGCTGAAACGCTTTTGATGCTGGAAAGCTGGCTTAAGCTGATTCTTTGCTGGTTTATGCTTGTCACATGCTGGCAAAGGACCAGCATAAACCAGTAAAGGACCAGCTTAAACCAACATCCCAGCATCAACATATGCTGTTTTTTTCAGCAGGGTTCACCTGTGAAGCGTAAAAGTTACCTATGCAGAAGGTAATCCTAGAAGGCACTACAACAAACTCAAAAAACATCCATTTAATACGTCGGAAAAACAATTCAATAAGTACAGGTTAAAAAGTGTTTTATCAATTATTATACACAATTTATTTTAATGCATTGTTAGCTAATTGCAAAATGCTAATGCTAAATGTGAGTTTCCTCTGAGGTTTGTGTAAACAGGGATATCTGTATGGCACACAACGCTTCCTATGTGGAGTATTTTAAATCAGTGACATATAAAGTAAAACTGCTTTTACTGAACTGCAACAACCATCTGTATCAGACAAACACCTATTGGTAGCTGCCATATGTCACTTCTAATTTGCAAAAACTGTGTACAGAACTCTTAATAGCTCCTTTCACTAAATATTATACTCTCATTGAAAATGAATAACTTCAGTCAACGCTCTTGCTGCAAACTGCTGTCAAAGCAACTCACTTGGTTTGGAACAGAGCCTTTATTTTATTTTAATATTATGAAGCTACTATACTAACCCTTAAGTATTACTATTAACACTCCAAATAAAATATTGAATGGAACAGTCTGACGCGCCACAAATTGTACTGAGAACAAATCCCAAAAAATATAGAGTCCATCTGATGGAGGTGCAGGCTCTGGGTGGAGGCCTGGGTGAAACTTGTGAGGAAAAGAGAGGAGAGCCAGAGAGGGCATGCGGCATTGCATCAACTCAGAAACGTGAACGACCTAGATAGCAGATGTTTGAGCTTTGTGAGGTGGCAAAACCGCTCGACATGACCCGAACAAAAGAGAGGCATAATACAATTATCGCTGACAGAGGGCCATGGGAGGGGTCCCATTGAAGGAAGTGGCAAATATGGACCATCGTGATGCTTCAGGGAGTCCCAGCATGCATTGCAAAACCTTTTTTTTTTTTTTTTAGATCTAGCGAAGGGTCCACATGAAAATGAATAGCTTAAATCTGAATATGAATGGACCCTTAGGCCTCCACAGGGAGAACGACAAAACAAGACAAGAACTCTCCCAATGACAAAAGGGAGGAGACGCATGTGTGGCATTTGTCCCAATCCAACTTTGAGCTAAAACTGAGCTTTGGTTTGCATTAAACGGCCAGGGAATCATTAGATGTTCGTCTTCATGCCCCGCCTGGAGCCACATCATGTGCAGAGAGAGAGGAAATTAAGAGTAAAGTGAGAACATCTGCTTTGTGCAATCGTCACAAGGTTAGGACAGAGGGGTCAGTTTGCCAAGTTTGCTACTTTATAAGAGGGAGTCATTTCTACAGTATGCAAACATCACTCTGACTGATATAAAACTTGGTGAGATGTAATCATAAAGGACCAATGGGAACATCAAAGTAGGGAGTCCGTGAGCTGTAGCCCTGTAGAGCCACATATGACCAGGAGCTTCTTGATGAATGGAGGGGCGATGTCCTTTAGCACATGGCCTACAGGAGATTGAACCGTAATTTCAGCTTGCTTTAAGGCCGCGGTAAGGCCCAAAAGCCACAACATGAGGCACATGGCAGAAAATAGTAAGTTGCTACCACCGATAGTCCTGCTTAAAAGAGAAAACTAATCATAAGGGCAGGGACACCCCAAATATAACCGGCATCAATGCTGTTAATGTACAGAGCTGGAGGCAGGACAAAATACACAGTAGCCAAATAATGAATCATGCCTCAGCAGGCTGGACAGCTCGCTACACTGGGATAGGATATCCGTATGCGTTTCTGAATGAGCCACAGTGGAAGTAATGTTTTCCTGCTTGTGGTGGAGTGATCACGGACTCCGCTGGAACAAACAATGGACCACGGAAGCTCCGGAGAAGGAAGGCTGAAAAACGCAAGTGCATTCAAACAGGTGGCCACAAACACCTCAGCTGCTTCGTGCACAATGCTCTTGTTTTATAGACTTTCATGTGTCTGGATTTAAATGCACATGGGGAAGCAGGAATAAACAGCCACCGGATGTGATGCTTTTCCATATGGAAGCTGTGAAGTGCTTCTGCCAGTAAACTTTTTCCAAACAAACCTAAATTTAAAAATTATGAGTATGGCCAGAGGGAATTCATTGTCCATAAAAAAACCCATTACTTTTACTATAAAATGAATTTTATTAAACAGACAGCTCAGGCTCTTCTGAAACATCTAATCTTTTTGTCTTTCATTTGCTGAGTGTTTTAACACAAGAGTACTTGCACATGTTGTTTCTTACAATTGTTTAAACAACAGAGAGTGAGAGGCCTATAGTTGGGATCCCCCTTTCATTGGCCCCTTCACACCCTCAGGAAGTAGAACACAGGAGAGAGCCGGTCTGTTTTTAGTCACCCAAAACCGGATGACTTTACTGCTTCCCTCTGTCTGCACTGACTCAGCTTTCCTGACGTCTTTTCCTGTGCTCTGTATGTTCTGTCACGTGTCCCACATCTGTCCTTTGAGAAGACCTATAGAAAGGCCCCTCTCCAAAACCTAGCAAGCTGTCTGTGAGAAGCATTTTAAAGGAACATATATCCCTTCTTTTGGGAAAGAGTAGCCAGTGTTGCATGCATCCTTGGGGTAGATGGAAAATCCAGAATGAATTGTGACAAGCTGAGTGGAAAATAAACACAGCATCCAAATATGTCTCCTTTCCAACTGTATGGTAGGAAAAAAAAAATTAAAAAAAATGTAAAAAGTAGCATGTCTAAAATATTCATTAAGTAGGTAGGTACCTGGAAGACGTACCCCTTTCACAGAATCTGAATTGTGAGGGATTGACATTGTTTATTACATGTCATTGTCAAACTGTATTTATTTATTTTATTTTAAATTTAGATGTAGCTATAGAAAATCCATTCAAGAGGGCAGATTTTTTCCCCTACCAATGCTTTCAAAATTAAATAAGTAAAATTTTTATCTATTGTTTCTCTGCAGACTTCTGTGAATTTTCTTTAGAGCTCACAATGCGCCCTGGGATTGCATTCTCCCTAAAAGACAGACTTGACTCTGCCTTGGATTTTGGCCCTATATCTTAGATATATTTTGGAATAGTCTATTATGATATCTTAATTTGCTGTCTAGGCAGTTATAAGAAAGCTTTTGGCGATGCACATGAAAACGGATTAACTAAAACATATTCCACTCAAAACAAGAGCGTTTCAGAGGTCTAGCACAAACCTTTATGTGTTCTGGTGTCCTGATGCCCCACAGAGAGCACATCCTCTCTCATTCAAACACCCTCACTCCTCAGGGAGAGATTTTGGCTTTCCAATATTCAAAGTTAACCACAACCCAAACCAGAAATGGCATTCACCAATATAGAGAGCACACACACAGACTGGTGGTACAAAAGAATAGATGAACATGTCACATAAAAACACATCACTTGACATGTCTCAGTGGGGGGACGTGACCTAAGTGTGACCCTCAATGGACGAATAGTTGTCGGGGAGGCAAGCAGTCTCCACGAAACGACAAACCACGCCATTGTGGCACAATTTAGCTGTGGCCAAGGGGAGGCCGTTCTACACGAGCCAAAGCTTGTTTATCCAACCCCGTGACAGGAAATGAGGGAGAGGGATTGTGAACATGCTGAGAGAGGGGTCACCTTCACATTTGGAGAGCCAAAATAAATACAATTATGGGGTGCAATATGGTGATTATATAATGGTCATAACTTAACACAGTATAGCATGGCTGACTATCTCAAAGGTTGCTTCTTTCTACAAACTTCATAGAGCGTCTTATAGGAATAAATGAGACATTTTCGTAAACAGTATGATTTAAAGAAATGTTCTCAAAGTTCACATTACTCTTATGAAGAAAGACAAAGTTTCTTTGTGTAATAATGTAACAATTTCTTCAAACAGTATGTGAATAAAACAAATGCTTTTCATTGGGCCATGATTAGTGGGCATTTTTCCGATAGGATTTAACATCCCACCAATAGAACCCATAATATACCAGTAGACACCATTATAGTTCCCATTAAAACCAATACAATTCCCATTATAACCATTAAATGCATAAAATGTTCTATTGTGTTTTGGGCAGGGTTCTATAGTTTTTTTTTTTCATGAACAATAATGTTTTAGAGAAAGGTTCATTCACTCATTACAACAAATAGAAATTAAACACATGGCTGTGTTTGTCTGATTCCATGAGTGAAGAATAAAGGTCAAGTGTTTAAGAAAGTTGTGAAGTCACTGCTGAAACCCTGAGAAACCAAGGAAAGTCAAAGCAGGAACGTAAACAATGAGAAAAGCAAACACTGGCTTAGGCCAAGTTCATGACATACCATAGTTTTCGACATGTGACCATTACAGAACATAAATCCACACAGGTCCATGCTACTTTAATATTTGGAAAGTAGTTAAGCAATCATATTCAGCTTTCATGCTGTATTGAACAGACACGACTGCTACATGAAAGTCTGGAATATTTCAGTCATTTTTTTATTTATTTATTTTTTACATCGAAAGAGTGGATATTTGTTGTTAAATTCCTATGTGTTTTGTTGAAATACTAGACAGGGATTCCAAAGAAATTACTTTAAATTGATTAAACATTTATGCGTCTCCAAATTATATTTAGAGTTAAAGGTTTTCCACATTAAAAATTGACAATAGCAAATATAATAGCATCTGATGTTTAACTATATTAACTGACTTTACTGACAAACAAAGGATGTGTAAATATGCTTTGTGCATTTAAAGCCATAGCTACTGATGATGGAGAGGAGGCGATCTAGGTATTACACAACCTGAGCCAGAACAAACAGTGTGGACATATTAAAGCACTCATGCAACTCTCATGCAATCCCATAAAAGGGACTTTCCAGTTGGGAAGAGAGCATTTTCCCCCACTATATCCCAATGGCCCCATAATGCTTCAGACTTTTTTTTTCTTTTTTTGAATTGTAGGCAGTAAATACTGTAGGGACAGAGGCAGTTTGCTTTGTGTTTCACTGGCAAAGGAAGGTGGGTGGCCACAATTACATGAGAAGAGAAGCTTCGCTCTCTACCAACGCAAAGTCCAGAGTTCATCTCTCTCTGTGCTAAAAGCCACTGCTGATAACAAATAACCAGGATGACACACTCACTTAAATGTCCAAGTGAATGTTAAAAGCTATTTGCCGACACTTGTTACACAATATTACCTGTAAGCATGTGTGGGATGAACAACATGATGAACTTGAGTCGCTTGCAGCTTATAAAACTGTGCTGAATCGATTGTAAAGAAACTATTTTGAAATAAATAGAAAGAGAGACCTTTTATGTCCTTTATAAATGCTGCTTATCAGATTGTAAAATGTGACCTTAATGAGGTCTTGGGTAAAAGCAAAGGCAGATTGTAAGACATTGATTTGGCGATCAATAATGCTGTCACATTCTCACTGACACAACAAACTGAAATGGAACAGCACAAAACGCCAGCAATAAATAAATTTCACAGCGTAGGGAGAAAGTTTTTTTTTTTTCTGTAAAACCCTGGATCGTAAAGGGATTGTGGGAAAGCAAACAACTGTAGTGGCTCTGTAAACAGCAAAGGTAACTCAACATTTCCTTATTGCCTACATCTGTACTGCAGCAGCTGAACAGACAAAATGTGGTACTGTAGGTACTGTTTTCCACATGTGTCATCATGCAGCCGTTCCGATCAAATTAAATATTATCCATTTTATATAAAATAAATAAAACTTTAAACTTTGAGGGTAATAATGCACATATGCAACTAATGCCTGTTACATGGTATAAAAACCTGATACCACATCCCCGTTACCAGCAATACACCTTTTCTGATACACCATGTTCTCTCTATATGGCTTGTCAATGAAAAATAACTTTAGGTTATGTTTTATTAAACTACACGGGGGTTGTGTCAGACTTAGCTTTAAGTTGCTTTGATTTTTATTTTATTCATATTTTTCTCCTTTAGGTATACTTAAAACAAACAAAAACACTGTGTTTGAGGCCAGACTGAAATAATCAGATCTTGTTGAAAATAAACTTTAGTTGATCGTAACGAACACTGGGACACTTCAGAAGAATCTGCAGAGTTGTAGGTGCTACACAAAGCCAAAAATAGCACAAGGCTTGGTTAACTTTCTAAACTTGCATCTCACATTAGATCTACTCAGTTCCCTGTTTATATGACCCCTTTAACCATCAGTTTCAGCAAGTTTGTGCCAGTCAGGAGTTAGGTGTGATGAGAGAAGCAGACATCTGGCCCACACTCTGGATGAAACCTGCCTCCTGCTTCCCAAATGTGTGTGAGATGTGGCAGGTGAAGTCAAATAAAGAAAAGACTCCCATACACACAGCACTCAACAAATTTCTCTTCTACAAAGAGATGATGATTGTGATGTTGTGATGATGATGATGTGATGATGGTGATCTTGTATTGGTAAAGATAACAGTCCTGTAATCTGTACATCTCTTTCTCTGCCTAGAGAAAGAGAAGACAGCTATGCAAAGAGACACACCCTACTCTACAGTAGTAAAGGCTAATGTTTTAGTACACAGATGATCAACACAACATAAAAATACACAAATTACATATACACCCAGCCTGGCCTACAAGTAGGAGTTAAAGTGCCTGGATAATATCAGCCTGAATGCCTGTTTTCAACCTCAATGAAGGCCAAACCGCCTTAACCAAAAGGTGCCAAACATGGTACAACCCAAACATGATTCATTCTCAAGAAAACAAGAAAAGCCTTCTAAAATGAACTTCAAAACATTAGAAGGTTGGACAGTTCACCCAAAAATGAACACGGCTTCATTTATTCACCCCCATGTTCCAACCCTGTACTTAAGACACAATATTTTAGGAAAAATGTTAAGTTATATTTTTTCGAGCAATATTCATTCACAGTAAAAATCGGGTTTTACTTAATTTCGATAGTCCACTATAGACATTCTGCTAACTATAAGTAACTTTGTAACTCCATGTCAACTAATTCTCATTAATTTGCAACTACCTGTCTACTAACTCTCAGAGTAGGGTTTTAGGTTTAGGGTTAGCAGAATAAGTTGACATTAACGCAACTTGCAACGTTTCTGATAGTCAGTGTGTTTTATGTTGTGGACCCATCAAAATAATGTTAGAAGATATTAATCAGACAATCTACTAATACTCTAATGACTGCTAGTTGACATGTAGTTGCAAAGTTGCTTACTGTTAGTAGAATGTCTGAAGTGGACTATCGAAATAAAGTGTTACCGAATGGTAATGCAAATCTGAAAATGTCACAATGGGACCTACAAGCTGTGACATCCTCCAAGTCATAATCTACTGAAATTGACCAGGTGGTTCCTCTAATAAATATTTACAGAAATCTAAAGACAATAGCTTCTGTGATGAGACTGATGGCTGAGTGCCATGCATGGATGAATTGAGAAACTCCCGATCTAAAAAAAAAATCCCCAGTTGTTTGGAGCTTAATTCAGTCAAATGTAATAGTTTGTAGACAAGAATGGCAAAAAAGAAAAGAAAAATGAATTGTCTTTTCATTTTTGCATTTTCCAAACCGCTTATCCTATGAAGGGATGCTGTATAAGTACCTTTGTTTGGGATACACAGTACAAAGATGTACCTTTTATCTTTTGTACTTATGGTACCACCCCAGCAACGGCTTTGTTCCTTTTTAGCTTTTTTCCCTGAGAGTACAGCATCTCGGGGTAATAAACAGGGAAATAACCTAGATGCATTAGTAGTCCATTACATGGCTTCTAATTGTCAAGTAAAAAAACAAAAAAAAAAATAAAAAAAAATTTAATCCCGAGGAGCTGCTATTTTGTGGGCCGGGCTGCACTATCAGCAGGGTACATTCTCTCTACAAACAATACCCTGGTGCTGCTCAATAGCAGAGTGCTGAGAGGTCCCATTACATCACTACACACAATGTAATACAATCCACCCCCTGAGACGCAGCAGCTCAATCTGGGCATGACATACTGACCAAAATCCCCATCTGCAACACCATCCAAGACCCCATCTTCCAAAACTGTCACAAGGATAAGCACCTGCCACCAACATTACTGAAAAGACCTTCAAAGCCACAGGTGGACACTAATTGGCTTATATGATGTTTAATGTCAGTATTTAACGTGATGAATGCTGGCCACTGTCCAAGGCAGGGCGACTTTTTGGCTCTGTCCTAAACCCAGCCAAATTGAAGTGAACCATGAACATTTTGAGGGAAATCAGTAACTAGAATTCAGCGGAATGGATTAAAAACATTTAAAAATGTGCCCTGCAGGTGCAAACTCAACTCATATGTGAGTGATTTGGAACACACTACACAAGCAGTGCTCCTCATACAAAGTATGTCACAATTTATTATTAAGCTAACTGCCATGGTACAGCATAGAAAAATACACAAATATAAGATACAGCATAAAATACATAAATATTAGGTGAAGTAGTTGTTCAATACCCTAAATACTACTGTAGATTTGAAACAGAGCACATACATATCGCTGTAATAGATACTTATTGTGCTCCTCTCTAATCAAACACAATTAGTGCTAATAGCCTGGAACACAGCTGCAAACTCTCACTACAGCTTCTTTGGGATGAGCAGTATCGGGTAGCAGGTGTATGCAGGCCCACAGCACGCTGAAGACCCCAGAGGAAAGAAAGGGGCCGTCTAATCACTACATATGTGCAATGAGAGCGTTTCAAAGATGTCTGGACAGACAATGGCTGTCTAAAGCGTTTGGCAAAGCTCATCCATTTAATTAAGACGGCGTGTGTGCTGTGGTTAAGGCTTAGGTAATGAATCATCAAGCCTGCTGCCAGATTTTTTTGTCTAAACGTCTGCTCATTATAGTTCATCCATAAATGAAAATTGTGTCAATGTTTTACTGACCTCTATGTTGTTCCAAATCTAAACGCTGTTTTGTTCTTATCAAAAGGATAAATTGAAAGAACCTTTAAGATGTAGCTCTGTCAACAGTTAAACTGTTAAACTGTCAATCTTCAAAACTGTAATTAGATATAAATAATTATAATACATATAAATAAATAAATAAACCATAGTACTAGTTGCATGTAGTATACTCCAAGTCTGAAATCATACAAGCTGTTCTCATTCACTGATGGGTTTTGTTCCTGTCTAAAAAAATTCTGTAGCCTTTAGAAGCTATTTAGATTAAAAAAAGACATTTATTTTGAAGCTATTGACATCAAAAGACTTGGAACACAGTAAAATACTATGTCTTAAGGTGTTTTGATGTAATTACTATGAACTAAGTTGTGACACTTTGTCAAAACACTGGTTTGGAATGACACTGGGCAAAGAAAACTATTTTTTAATTTTTGGTGAAAATTTCCATGAAATATTTTGACACACAAAATTAACATTACTGAAATAAAGCATGTATACTTTACAGATACTTTACAGTATAGAACATACTGATTTGTGAAAATAATCTGTTGGTTACAGTAGGCTAATGAGCTTCTAGTGATTCTTGTTGGCTCTTGGTTTCTTAAAGGGTTACTCCACCCCAAAAAAATTATTTTGCCATTAATTACTTACCCCCATTTCACTCCAATCCCGTAAAAGACACAGAACAGAATACACAGTTTGCATTCAGTTGATACTCTCCAAAATGGAGACACAGAAGACAGTCAAAAGCCTCCTGGTTTTCATCCAAAATATCTTAATTTGTGCTCTGAAGATGAACAAAGCTTTTACAGGTTTGGAACAATGTGGAGGTAAGTGATTAATGACAACATTAATCATTTTGGGGTGGAATAACCCTTTGAATTCTTAATCTTAAATAGTCGCCTTGAAGATTTCTTTAAGATACTGTATATCCTGCTTTTCTCGGGGTTACTGCAAACTGTATAGTACAGTATGTGCTTTTAAGAACCTGTTCAGGCCTGAACTATGAGCAGTTGTGTTTAGAAAAGCTAAAAAGTACAATGTGTTGAACACATGGGATCACATTCTTGCATGAACCTCAGACAGAGATGTCATAAGGACAATTAAAGAGACAGTTCAGCCTCAAAAACAAAAACAAAAAAAGAAAAACACAAGGACACACAAGGACAACCTCATTCACAATCTGACTCCACTGAAGCGCTCTTACCACACACAGATGGCCATAAAGCCAAAGACAGCAGAGCAGTGTGAAACTTAGGCTGTTTAGAAGAGAGAGGTGACACCGGGGCTCTTGAACTATGTGCGGCTGCCAGAAAGAGGCATTTCATACTCATCATGGGTCATTAACTAAAACAACCTCAACACCAAAGTTCAAGCTCACATTCCAGCAGTCAGAGAACATCCAAACATCATATCTAACACAATTTCAGTCTCCTGATGACACATACTATTTATCTCCACATGCACGTTTGTTTTGATGAACATTTTTTAATAACAAATGAATCGTATGTTGAATAAAATAGGACTAGTCTAGCCAAAACTAGACTAAGTGAATTAATATACTACTAATATATTCACAATGCTGCTTAAATTTTGTATCCAACAAAATACCCACAAATTAAAAATTCACAATATAGAAAAATCATAACCCAACTCCAATCTGAAGTGAATTAACACAAACGAATATCTTACCATTCCATTCTTCTCTGACCTGTCAGATTGTCCTGATAACAGACCTCTTGTGAGGGCACACAGCTCTCGTTAGGATATAACCAGCAGATGTTTGTCACCTCCGGTGAGTGTCTTTAAACACACCGCTATTTGCAGTGATTAGTGATCATGGTGGTCTCAGCCACTTTATTGTCTCCATTTCTTTGACCACCTCTGAAGCTCAGCTGTCAGTTGCAACAAACTCAGTTATAACACCTTTACATTTGATTGTTTAACTTAAGAGGTGCATCTGGACACAGGCCTCTTAAAAGCAGGTGGGCTCTCAATGCCTCAAGCACATCTTCACACTCTAGACTTCTTTAATGGAAATCAAAAACACACTGTAGTATTACATGAGTCAAAAACAGCAATAATAATGTAGACTTAATGAAGGGGAGCCCCTGCATGGCTCGGTCGAGGTGGTGTATAATTTATGGCTTGAAAATCTTAAGTCAGAAACGTGGATGATGGTTTAGCAGAATAAGCAGACTTTGGCTACTTTAACTACTGCTCTACTTAAAGCACCCATCCTAACACCACACAAATGCCAACCAGACTGACATAGTATACATTTTTATGCATTTGTAGGCTTGGACCACCAGAAACAGAATGAAACACCACAAACAGATTTGTATTCTGTGTAAGAACTGTTTAAGCTTGATGACACTAGTGGAGGAAGTACAAGCTTAATGTTGAATTTCATATCTTTGGTGCCTATAAGCAATTGTTCTTCAAGGAAGGTCTTGATCTTGTGTTTCTTTCATTTCATTAGGTTCCTCAGGTGACAGAATGACCCTTAATGCCTCCAATTCTGAACTTGCCCTTG
>JAUMHE010000056.1:3057114-3070977 GCA_032359235.1 Enteromius mattozi
AAAACAGTCCATGTGTGGCTCAACTTTTTTGCTCAAAGAAAACAAAAATAGCTTCTCATCAGCATACCTTTCCTCTCCCCTGACTTATGTCTTCTGCCATTTTAGACCGTTTCACACCGCATGCGTGCACTTTCCACTAGGCGTAAACAACTGAAGATTACGTCAAATACGTTAAAGCTTGTGTATGCATTGTAATACTCTCTGAAATGGCGGAAAGTCGTAAGTCATGGGAGAATGGTTGAGTAAATTATGTTATTTTTGTTTTCTTCGCACAAAAAAGTATTTTCCTACCGTTGCAAAACTGAAGTTGAGCCACTGTTGTCAGGGAATGTTTTACTGGTGTTTTTGCTATGTTTCTGGATCTGGGATCATTTCAGTTGTGTTGCGGTCTATGGAGGGTCAGATGGCTCTCTGATTTCATCACAAATATCTTAATTTGTGTTCCGAAGATGTCTTATGGGTTTGGAACGACATGAGGGTGAGTGATTAATGACAGATCTTTCATTTTCGGGTGAACTGACCCTTTAATATTGCCTGATACTGAATGCAAATTCTCATTTATCATGGCAACTAATAGTTTTGAAACTTGTTTTTGTTCTGGTCAATACATACAGTATGTAAATCTGAACTTGCTAGAACTTTCTTCCAATTTTATCAGGAAAAAAAAAACGATTAATAAAAATGAAGCATTTTTAAAGTACTAATAGCAAACTTTCACTAGCAATTGTCAATTGTTTTAATATCACAACAGAGCTACAGTGCTTGTATATATCCAAAGAAAAGTAGAAAATCTTCAATTCTCCTAAATATCCGTTCACTTTTGCATATTATGATTCATTAACAACTATTTACACATCAAATGGACCTATTTTGCATGCTGGTTTGGTGTTTGGTATGCACCAGCTTTCAAAAACGAGCCCAAATGAATGGGACAGACATTAGAGCAGGGACAGAACAATGAGAGGGCTATGATTTACACTGTGTTCATCTCTACACTCCTATTTATCTGTGAAGTGGGAACACACTCAGACTAAACTTAGACACTCTTGTTGTGATGTGACTGTCTGGAGTAGCGAAAGCTTAAAATGAGAGGACGACCAAGAAAAGGAAACAGCAATGTGACATGATGTTCTCAGCATTAGTTTAAGTATTACTTACATAGATCTCGTTGTGATCGAATCGCTTCTTTAGATTCTCAATGAAGGTGTCTTCTGACAGGGGCTCAATGAGGACCATATCACCCACCCCTATCATATTGTCGAGAAGTGATGTCTTCACCTCCATTTTGGACAACACCCCCTACAGAGAAAGCAAGACAAACAAATATATCAGATCAAGAGTTCGGTAGGCCTTGACTTATGTATCTAGGTCAGTGGGGTTATTGTCTGTGTGAATGAATGAAAGAATGAATGAATGCATTTATATAGTGCTTTGTGTATTGCTGTACATCCAAAGCACTTCATAATCACATTAGTGGTCTCTGTGTGTTTATTAACTCATACAATAAAATACATTAAAAACGGCTTGAAGAGAATGAATACAAGTTTTACATTTCTGAATTTCAATTTTGATATTTCTGTGGAGGATTATTATTAACTAAAACAATGAATAAATAAATGCCATGAAATAAAGTAATAAATAAATATATATACATACACATACATATATACACACATACGTGTATGTATGTATGTATGCATTTACACACACAGATCTATCCCAGAATTCTGTGCCCTGTTCTTCTAAAGTGCACTGATGTTGATGTCTATTCATTTGGAACCTTATCATCAGCATCTTGCACTTCTCAACTAAAATAATGCAAATAAATTCTGAAGTATTTGCAAAGCAGCACTTGACTAGACCGGCATGTTCAGTTCTGTTCAGGACACAACGGACACAAGATATTCCAGTGGGAATTATGTAACGGAAGACCCTTGTCCCATTTAGATGCTCCCAAGATGTTTATTGAGCGGAGTCATCGAAATGAAGCTACTTTCTCACTAAACAAAATAGACAGCAGAAATAAACTACGCAAATGTTTACTTCAAGCAAACCCATTACTAAATTGTGACTTCACACTTAAAAGCTAACCAGTTAAACTGCTAGGGACGGCAATTTTTCCCTTCTCTGGTCACTAATCCAGGTGTCAATTGCATTCAGGGCCTTCAAATGAGGCTCTACTGAGCTCCTAAACCCACCATGCATTGTTCAAACAAACAGGCAACAGCAAAGTGTAGTGTTCAGCAAAAAGCTCCTCCAATAACAGCCTATGTTTTCGCTCCCAGCTCACCCGGTGTAAAGAAACAAAGCACCCAGCATCGCCAGATGTAGTCAAAATACAAACATGGGCAAAGAAACAAGTCTTAAATAAGGGGCAGATAATGTGATATGCTGACAGCATAAACATGCGTCATTTGCGTGCACCATGCAAGGCATAGCTACAAAAAAAAAGCTCAACTTAAATGAAGGATTAAGAGGTGAAAGCTAACAGCAGATCTTGGATTGATAAGGTTGCCAGGATGCGTGTCTGCCTCAAGTCTCCTACAAGTGCCTCAGATTGCTGCTGTGTAGTTCGATAAGCCTAATCTTTCTTGCTGACAATTTAGGGCAGGGTTAGTCATCTTTGCAGCCTTGATGTCAGAAATTGAAGAGCACAATAAATTGAAATTGGACTTTTGTGGCTTTTTATCCACTAGTGTATTTTAAACACTGAAAATTTTTATTTAGCAGATATGCATTTAACCCTATGCCGCATAGCAGTAAGGCAACGGAACGTTTTTCTTATGCCCCATGTTCACTACATGTTTTTTTTATGACTGCAATGAACTAAAATGTTTGAAAAGTAACAGTCCAATAAGGTGTGTAGTCACTATCAAGCACGATTTGAAGGCAGGACATCCTGTTCTGACACATGGTCCCAGAAACACATGGTGTGAGAAGGCGGCAAGATTATTTGCTTTAGTAATAATATTTAAAATTACATGAATTACATGAAGGTGTAAAGAAGACTTTTGTCAGGTTTTATGCCTTTTTTTTTTTTGCATATTCAGAAATTTCGTTTTTCTTTCCATTGCATTGTGCAGTAAAGGGTAAGGAACCAGAGGTCAAATGAAAGCATAAAATGCTAACTTAATTTAAAATGCAAGTTTAGCAATTGATTTTATTTTTAAAAAACAAAACACAGTACGTGTGGGTTCCTGTTAAAATTAAACAGCTGAATGGTGTACTATACTATACTATAATGGTGTTCTATACTATAGATCATACTTTGCTGCCACATTTTTGATTCATTTCTGCGTACATTATCAAAGAGCCATATCCACTTAATATTTAGTCTTGCCTATGATACATTTACCTCTGTGATACCGCCTGATAATAAATCACAGTTATCCCAGTCAACTGCTAAGAACAGAACAATGAAGTTCTTTATAAACCTCCTTTTTCTGTTTTGCATTATCTTTGCTTTCGAGTAACAGTGGGGAAAAACCACTTAGCTCTATGTCTAGCTCAATTTGTGTCTTGGCAACAGCTGTAACCTGGCAGCCGGGGATATGATCGGTTACCTGTGAAAGAGGACAAAGGAGAAGGCCACAGACTAAAGGTCAGACAAGACGTGAAGAAAGCCTGGATGCATCCAGCGGTTCCCGAGTCAAGAGAATAATTCCAGGACTCGTTCTCCTACTGCATAGCAACTCCTGGCAAAATCTACTAGTCTAACTGAATACCAGCCGCTCTGGAAGGACATATTATTAGCCAATAAACATTCTCTAGTGTTTGAAACATCTGATCAGGTTTGTGTTTTCTTCAATTCACGATTCTATGGTTTCACACAAAAAGACTTTTCTTCAAGAAAACCTTATTTATTTATTTTTAAAGCATGGTGTTCTGAACAGTTGTTGAGAGAGATCTAGATGTTTTATGTTGCACGCTTGCCACGTGGCACAAACGGACAGTTTATATTGTGGACTTTACACAGGAAGACCAGAATACAGGCCAGGAAACCAGGTAATAAACAGGCACCACCAAATATGTGGTATTAAATCTGCAAGTGATGGGCTTGTACGTCTCTGAACATAACATTTATTTCAATAACACACTTTCTAGCAGGAAAAAAACTACAGTTGGGGAGTCCCAGTAAAAGTGGAAACTTGGAAACTGGTGTTTTGTTAGAATTTCCAAAAGCTTGGTGTGATCCTCAGCAACTGCATGTGAATGTGTGCTGCTAGCCTAGTAGCCCAGATTCAACCACTGACATAACCATATCTGAAACAGCAATGGAGCACGTGGACCATTTATTAAATCCTTTAGTATCAATCTACAGGAAGGATTATTTTTCCTGACAAGGACAGAACATTATGTGAATTTCTTTTTAAAGCACTGCTACATTTTGAAAAACTATCGGAAAGCTATTTTTCATAGTTTGAGACAAAGCATGGTATTTAATCCAAAAAGCAAGGATTTTGGTTAAATCAGATTTTTGAGCATGCTTAAAATAATTTTGAATATGCACAACTAATAATAAAAAAAGACATTTAATCACACCTGTAAAACAGACTGGATTCAGGATGGAAGAAAAAAAGTTTGATGATGGTAAATCAAATGCTCAGATTTCAGCTTCCATGCAAAATGACTAAATAATGTATTTGCCATGATATTTCTGCTATGAGCATATGCTCCTGATTATGACAATGTTACTTTTTAACTGTCTAACATACATTTTCTTTTTCTTGTCTCACAAACTAGCTTGTCTGATTTCAATTTCATTAGCAAAAACCTGTTAATGTTGCTAAGTTTATTTATTTTATTTTAAGTTTTATTTTAAGTTTTATTAATTACATTTTTTAATGTTACATTTCAAAAATGTTGTAAATGTAAGTATTATGTTCCTATGAATAAAAATGAAATGAAGAGTTTTGCTCATTTGCAAAAGTCGATAAACGCCACTTAAAAAAAAGACAAAAAGATGATTGCCATGCATTATTAGCACCATATATAGCTCGATCTGAACCCTGAACACGTTAAATCAAAAAAGCCAGTATTGTCCACTTTCAAGGCATTGTGAGTTCACATTTTACTGCAGAAGTCAACAAGTTCCCTTGTTGTTTTTGAAGCCGATAAGTCCAATTTAGCGAATCAGCACGATGTGATCAGGTCAGGTGACAAGGTTACTTTGAAAAGACACACCAGCTGAGAGGAGCTACGTCAAAGCTAACTAAAAGTGATCAAAGATGGATAATTTCGACAAACTTGATGAACCTGTGATATCATCTTCAGGGCATAAAAGAAAAATAAAACGTTTTCATGGAAAAGCACCCCGTTACAATGGTGATGGAAAAAAGCTCCATACCACATACAGTCTATGATCACAACAACAAGCACCTTTGTCAGAAACCTACACTGTCATCTGAGGAGACTACAAAGAATAAACAAGTGTTGTTGGTTTTTTTACCCTAAAACATGAAATGTCAAGTTTCTTTTTTTGTCAAAAAACAACTGTTGGAGTTATTTGCTTTTGCTAAAACACAAATTTTAATATGTAAAAAACTAACTTTAAATGAGCTTTAATGAACTAAATCACCTGTATTTCTTTAAGTTATTATTATTTACTCAAAACAAACTGCAGTTATTACTTGGAATGCACAATAAATAAACAAAAAGCTAAACTAAAAATAGAGTTATCATTTTTGCAAATGAACTCTTCTATTATTTGTGTTCATGTACATGTACAATAACCATTCAAACAAGTCTTCATTATTTTAATTACATTTAAACTTCTTAAAAACGAAAGAAAGAAAGAAAGAAAGGTCTAGGCAATGGCTTTTTGAATTCTCCTTCCTTTTTCATAAACAATACATAAGATAGGTATTGAACATCATCAAGACTATGAAAAATATTATGATAAATATATGTTCTTAGCTATACTGGCCCACCTTGCAACAAACTGCTTCCTATTTTCACTGTTGCAAAGGAATTGCTGCTTTAAACAAGCGGGTCACGCAATGGTTTCCATATACAGTGCATCAGGTCAGACATGCTTTCCTGCTCATAATTGGATGCAGTTGATGTGCATTAGCAAATAAAGGCATCATTGTTGAAGCCAGATTTCAGATTCACCGCACTGAGCTCCCCACAACTCAGCACAAATCCATCAGATTAAGCCGTGTAGTATTTTTAGTTACACGACTGCCCTAAAAATGAAGCCACCATGTGCAGCATCAGCATTAGTATTTCTCCGGACTGCCGGCTGTCACCTCTCAAAACTGGCCCACTCCCAAAACTCTGCATCTGCCCTACATTTCTAAGTGCAATGCCAATAATATATCATTTAAAATTCCTGGATGTGAGCCATGTGTGATTTTCCACTCACGGACAAGGTAGAGCAGAAAGTCCCTCATTTCAACCTACCTCCTAAAACACCCAGAGAGACGTACACTAAAACAACTCAGATCAAACTGACCCTCCATTCGCATTGTAGAACACATATTTAAGAACAATTCAGCTCAGTTTCAAAACCCGTGCCCTTACTCAAGCTAAAAAAAACCTGCAAATGCAGAACTAAAACGTTAACCTCACAGTCCGCGATGCCAGTGGAACAAGTTAACAACATAATAGGGTTTAATTGAGTACAGACCGCTGAATAAAGTGCCAGACACATGGCTGGTGATGGCAACTACAGACGGGCTCCAAATGAAGCAATGGGGCAAAGCCAGTGTGGCTATTTGGGAGCACTTGCAAGCATGCTCATTGCTCACTGACCTGAAACACTGCTATGTGAGTCTGCACTGTTTCCAGGGTAAACCCTCGGATTGACTTTCCACAATCCCACAGGAGCCAGGCTTGGCAGGCTAGAACGCATCTCTGAATCCCATCGCTGGGATCTTTATCATTTTAAATAATTATAACAGTAATAAAACTAAAATTTGTGTGTCAGGATCATTGCTGGTTCATAACTCTAAGCGACTAACATACTACGAATTTCTGCTAAGCTAGCATAAAAGCTCATATGTGTCTAAAATTAAGCCTATGAAGATAGAGAATGTCATGATAGAATGAGAGAGATTGCAGTGCTCAGTATGATGGCTAAACATTCAACACTCTCCTTCATACACACACAAACATCTTCCAATATTCTCCTGTGAGGCATGTCTGGGACAGTGCAGTCTAGGGCTGGGTTTTGACATAAATTTCACAATTCGATTCTCATTCACAAGTTTTGCGACTCGATTTGATTACCAATTCGACTCAATATTGATTATTTTGGATATATATCAAGTGCAGTACATGCCAAATTTTGTCAAGGAAAAAGAGAATCTCTCAACTAATACTGTAAAAAATATAAGAGAAGGTTACACTTAATGAAGGTTTTAAAATAATAAAGTTACAACTATTTCTACTTCAGTTGTTTTTTTTTTAGCTAATTTATTTTATAAATATAAATGGTAGCTGTCATAAAAAAAAACTTGATATATTCAAACAAATTGAACACTGAAGAAAAGTAACATTTATAATGAATATGTTATGTTATATATTTAGAAAAATGCCCCTCTCTACAGTTTATTTTTCTATCTAATTAATAAGTTTAGGGTCACAAAATGTTTTTTCTGAGGTAGCCTGAATTTGACGTTATGTGCATATTGTTTACAAGATGTTATATTGACGTCTTTGAGCAGATGAAACACTGACTGAGCTATTATGTGAGACAGGATTCAGATAGTGAAGTTGTACTCTTTATTTTAGCTTACCTTCGAAATGGTAAGTCATGTTTATTTTGTGCTGAAACTAGTATTAATGTGGAGGAAATGAATGGTTTACTTGCACCTCGTTGAACTGAGGCGCTACAGTGATCTGTCACTCCACATTAAACAGCACCAAACAGCTTTTATTGTTTAATTACTGCAATACAATGACTTTTCTTCATAATAAAAGTACCAAACCAAATTGTCATATATTGAATAGGAAGTGCCTTTTATGTTCCGTCCATTAATTTATAAACAGACCACACTATTTGATTTTTGGGATTAAGAATCCCATAAAAATGAGAATTGATTAATATCGAGATATCCATATTTTTTTTACCCAGCCCTAGTGGAGTCTCCTCAAGTCTGTTATCTTAACTTCTGATTCATGAGAAGCTGCTGGACACTTATCAATATTCTTGCGTTAGGGTTGAACTTTACTTTTCAAGTGTCAATGAAACATAAAAAAGAAATATAGAATTAACTTTGTGCAAGCAAGGCTATGTTTTACTGTTCAGTCATGCAATGCCTGAATAAACAAACGAATGCATAAATGCATGAATGAATGAAATGAACTCCACCTGGACAGGTGTCCTTGTGGGGCAGATCTGATTCCAATAAGAGTTGTTCTCGACTCCAGTCCCATTGTTTTGCACATTTTGAATAACTTCCTTTTTTTATGAACCCGATTGAGATAACAATCTCTTTATGAAATTACATACAAAACGTCCAGAGCAGTGGCTTCCCAGAAAAAGAGACGCAAACCAATACCCTTAACCTGCTTTTGTGTGTGCTTGTGTGTGTGTGTTCAGTATGTGGCATGGCTCCACTGTCATTCACCCATGGCCTCATGGGAGAATAAATTGCCCACTGGATGTACACTTCAAACACTCAGTGGAAACAGTAAGATACTTTTCGCTACCGTTTTGTGTGAAATCTGTGAATACTATGCATTTGGAAACGCAAAACTATTGTTTTTTCATGAACATGAAAAAAGGAAGGACATTTAAGATAAATAAATAAATAAATAAATAAAGAGCTATGAATTGGACCAATCAGCTCCGTCGTGCATTACTAAAGTTAAAAGCATTAAGTAATCTTAAAAATTGTGTACAAAAATACACAAGCTTTGTACTCAATTTTTTTTACGAGGGAATGAGCTACTAATCTCACAAAGCACTGCAAATAATGCAATCGAATCTAAAACAAAGAAAGACAAATAATATTCTATGTTAATTGAAAGTCCTTTATTACAATTACACAACTTTAAAATATGGATAGTGCGGGAAACTGATTTGTAATAGCAATTAGATTTGGAAATTGTGCAATGTCGTTATTTTACTTACACTGTTGCAAGTAGTAGTAGGCATAAGCACTTATCTGTGAAGAGTTCTCAACAACCAGCCGTTCATCATCCCTATCTGTAAAACTAAACACAGAGACCTTGATAAAAAGGGGCATTGCTTTAGAGAAAGTGGCTCTACTGTATGAAGCCTCTGAGACCCAACCCCCCTCGAAAAGTCAACAGTTCTCTTCAGCCTCTCACATCTGTTGATTGTGGTTTGCAAAGCACCTTTCCAGAGAAGAGCGCTGTACTTGTAGGCGTTCAGTGGGTGGACTAACACATAAGCTCCAAATGAGGTGCTCCAAGGTGCAAAGAAAGTGCATTACATACAGTACTTGTCATTTCTGCAAAGTTTACTGCTAGAAAGTGAGACTTTGTGATCTCCTTGTTTTATGGCAGAGAAATACCTGCTGCACATTCACTACTCAATGTTAAGGCAATTATACAGAAAGTTATAGAAAACTACAGTCAGCCAACACATAAAGCCCACGGTTTCCAGTTACACTGATTAAATACATTACACCAAACCCAATGTGAGCAGTTTTTTGGCACTGACTGTTGGCCGTGAGTGGTTTCCATAGACCATAAACTAGGTTCACTGAGAGTGTACGTTCTACAGGCAGCAATATGATGCTCTAACTACTTAATTTTACACTAACGAATACGTTTTTTTACTTTTTGTGTGCTTTGCCTGCATGCAGAAAAATAAATGACTCCCTCCGTTTGATTATCTATCCCATCAATCCTTAAAATAGCACTAACAATTGCTCCAATAAGGAAGTTTCCACAATACTAGGCTACTTATTAATCAATCAAACCAATAAAATCAAGCTTTTATTGTCCTGGTAAAAAATCATGTTACATGAAAGGGAACATGATCACAACTATTATGCATTTGAAGTCTGTAGGTATTAAACATTTCGGGAAACATAATATCAATTATAGCACTTTAATCAAACACAGCTGAACCAGATAATCAAGGTCTTACAAGGTGTACTTGAAACTTCCATGCAGGTGTGTTGAGGCAAGTTTGGAGCTAAACCCTGCAGGACAAGCTAAACTCTGCACTCCAGAACCAATTTTGGCAACCTAGGGTGTTCTGCATAGTTGCCAACAGTGCTGGGGGCGGGGTAACGCATCACAAGTAACACGAGTTACATTTTCATTTTACATTACATTTTCAAGTAACTAATACAATAACGCAATTACAATAAAGTTATTTTTTCAAACAAGTACCACAAGTTAGTTACTTTTTCCATATTTACTGACACCTCTCCTCTCCTAATTTCACTTTTGGTGTTAAAAAGCCTTTACAGTTGTAAAGTATAAGTAACGTAACGGCAAAAGTAACAATGCATTACTTTTGGGGAAAAAAAGTAGCCAAGTAATGCAATTATTAATGCAATATTGTATTGCATTTCTGGCTGTCAAGGTGTTGCTCAGGTTTCTATTATGTTGCCACATATTTTCTAAAGTGTTCAAAGTGGTTGCTTGTCTACTGATCGATCAACCCACCCACAAATGTTATCAATGGGATTTTAATGCCAATTTTAGCATTCACTAAGAAAAATGCACAATAAAAAATCTGATCACTTAGTGTAACCTTTCTCAAAGAGATTTGAGGTATCATGTGTCACTCATGTACGTAGCCCAAACTGAGAGGTGTCCAAGTTTAACAGGTTTAGGAGCTGAACAATACTTTAGCCCAACATCAGAAGAGCAAGGGTGATGTTTGCCTAAGCGCTTACCGCTAACAAGTGAGCAAAAAAAGTGGAGTAAGGACAGTGGGTTTTGTTAGATTTAGCTCAAACTCAGCAGGCTTCAAGCTTCTTTGTCTCTGCCACTTAACTTTAAGAACATTAAGTGTGTGCATGTGTTGCCATCTTCATCCATGCAAACACTGTAGCGCTCTTTATACTTTCATTAAAATCTGTGGTTAAAGCGCACGTTGCTTAGTGATTGAACCAAACACCAAACGTTTAATTAATCGAGGCTCACGCATGTCCATGTTTCCTTCTTTGCCTTCTTAGGATAGGCTGCTTCTGCTTATTTAGCCGGTTTGCACTCTTTGAATAAAACTTCAATTCTGTTTTCCTGCGCATTAATGCGACTGAGAGTTCATGCATTTCAGCCAGTTTGCTTGTTTAGCCTTACAGCCGCACATCCTTTGTGCAACAATAACTACAAAAATAATTAAAAAAAAGCTCCCATTCATCTTGAAATGAAAATAATTACACTCTGCGTCTCTTTCGGATTATTTCACTAAATGAATGAATGAAAGAATGAATGAATGTGCAGCGAAACGTAAGAAAAAAACAACTTTTAAAAGAATGAAAAAGCAACTTGCCTCAGTTCTTGAGTAAAAATTCCCTTTTAATCCACTCTTGAAGGCGAGTGTCCCGCTCTAGTTAAACTGGAAGAGGTGATTCGCTTTTGTCTGTGTGTCCCGTGAGCAGTGCAGGGACGCAGAGAGACTCAGACTGAGACTACAGCTCCATGAACACAGGGAGTGCTGACTGATGTCCCACTGTGATAATCACCTTATCCCAGAAAAACGCCCATCTTCTACAACCCATTGAACTGAACTGCCCCAACTATCAGTGAGTATAAAACGAATTGCTGTATAGCGCCATCGTGCGTCGTCTTGATGAAATTGCAACACTCTCAATTCAGGAGCTAAGCAAGTTAAAAGTTTGGATTTTTAACTACTAGTTTTTTATTATTATTAGTTTTTTTTTTTTTTCATTGTAGGGTAAGAGTTCATGTTAAGTCAACAAAATTAATACATTTATATTTTCATACAAACGGAATTGTGCAAATTATAGTGACCATTCGTTCAGTCACTTGAGACAATGGAAAAATATAGATAGATAGATAGATAGATAGGTAGATAGATTGCAGGATACAGCAGGATTTGAGATGTTCAGTGGTGTTCTGGACTCAGTGTTAAATCGTTACGTCCTCGGTAGAAAGTTAAAGGGTTATTTAGTGTTAGCAGGGCTTAAAGGGGGGGTTGAGTACCACATTGTCTTCAGGAAATACAACATATTTAATTTAATTTAATTTTTGTAACTAAGAGAGAGTAGAGACCCTTTTAAGAAGCAATGAAACTTATGAGCAGAATGTAGCTTAGGACGCTTGTAGAGTATCAGTCTGAGCATAAACTGCTGTTTACATTCATGTGTAAATTAAATAAATGAATGCAAATGAATATGTAATAATGTAAACTTCAAATTAATCACTTTGGTAATCTAAAATACTTTACTTATTATTCTCTCTCTCTCTCTCTCTTAATGTGTTGCCTTTTGTTGTTTGTGTAATGTGTTACATTTGTGTTGTTGTTTGTTCGTTTGCTCTTTAAAAGCCATGACAGGAACCCAATGCCACTTCAGGAGATTAATATAAAATAAAAAATAAAAAATAAAAATGTGCCAGACCATTTTCTTCTAAGCTGGTTATTCCAAACCTCTTCCACTGGAGGTCACTCTGCAGATTCATGTAAATCGAGGCAGCTTAGCTTGTCAGAAGGTGCAGCAAAAGTTGAGGTTTACAAAACAGAACAAAGAGCAGGTGTGAAGTTTAGGGTAATAATCAGATATACCTTCCTTAATTCTACACAGAATCCTGAAATTTTATTTCTTCATATCAGCAGATCAACCCAAAGCAGATTGAACAAAATCAGTAATTCATAGCTGTTGGGTAGACCACATGACAGTTTGGCAGTCATACTATATAAAATTAACATGAAGTCAAAAACTACACAAATATTTTTTTTTTTACTTTTTATTTATTTATTTGTTTTTTATAGTGCAACAGTATTTAGGTAGGAATTACTGCAGAAATTGAACAAGGCAGTAATTATTTTGTATACTTCTAGTATAAAAATGTTAATTTTAAAGCAAATCTCATGACAGTATTAATGCAATTATAAATTCCAGAGTAAATAGATTGATAAATGGTAAAGTTGCATTTCAAATTTGCCCTTAGTGCCACTCAGCAGTGCTAACTAGTTTTATAACAAAAAGTAAAGTGTTAAAAAATATGCATTTTAAAAAGATGCATTTTTTTTTTTTGTGATTCAATAAAATACAGGCTAGTAAGAATCATTAGTTCAGTAACTAGACTTTTATTTTGACGGGAGATCTGGTGCACCACCTGTCTCTGGCCTGTGGTGGCGCTGTGGTGCGTCACAACAACGGAAGCAGCTGCTTGTTCTACATTCTCAGAGCGCAGATGTACAGTGGAAGTATGTAAGATGTGTAGCTTGACATAAGTTGTGCAAGTATGTCAAAGTTGTCAATGAAAGAGCAAAGTGGCTGTCGAAAACTGTTAAGATTATTACCCCTGGACGACTTGTTCGCCCTAAAAGATACAGTAACGAATCGACTGATCGCTGTAGAGAGCGCGCAAGGTAAGACAGCGCTGTAAAGCTAACCTTTTTCCAGACCCTTCTGTAAACATTTCTCATGTCTTATGTCAAATTATAATAAATAACTGTGAGCTATGCATTTGCCAGTCTGTCAGAGTCTTATTTCCTGATCAACAGAGGCCCTCGAGGCCATCATAACTTACTCACAAGATGCTGAGGAGCTCCTCAAGAGAAAGAAGGTGCACCGGGATGTTATTTTTAAGTATCTTGCCAATGAAGGAGTTGCCATGCCCCCTAATAGTGAGAAACAACAGCTGATCAGGAGAACCATAGAGTACTGGTCATCTAGTGAGGTGGGTATCGAGAGTGAGTCTATAAACATGTTTGGATGGTATAAATGACAAATGAAGCAT
>JAUMHE010000056.1:3071077-3086608 GCA_032359235.1 Enteromius mattozi
ACTGGTCATCTAGTGAGGTGGGTATCGAGAGTGAGTCTATAAACATGTTTGGATGGTATAAATGACAAATGAAGCATTAAGGATTTATTTTTCATATTATTTCCATGGCAGTTAAGTATATTTCTCCCCAGTTTCACATTATGTTTAATATAAATGAGTGTAATAAAAACGGTAGCCCTACAGTATGTGCACTTCCCTGGTAAATATACAGTATAGCCCCAACAGACTAATGAGTGGTAACACAAGGTACTTACCTGGAGTAAAATAAGAAACAGCAGTTTAGCAGAAGTACTACATATTTATCACATATATACAGTATGTGTCTTGTTTGTTACCACATAATAGCACATTGTTCCATAAGTGCTACACATTTACCATGTACATATCATTAGTTTGTACAGTAATGCGTCTTATTAGTTAACATATACGGATACTGTAAGGATGCGCCTGTTTGTACCCACTTTACCTGTAGGTACCAGATATTTACCATGCATGAACCAGGAAAGTGCTACCATAAAGATGATGCATTACTTTGTGTGATCTAACATATTTATACATCATAGTAGCAATTTAAAAAAAAGTTTAATTTTATTGAAGTATTTATTTAATTTAATTTAAGTTCATTATAATATAATAATGTGTTGAGACCTGACAGGTTAAATTATCGTTGCGTTATTTGTCAGTGAGCAGGGCCATTTAAATGAAGCAGTGAAGGCAAGAAGGTGAAAGTGATTAAAACTGAAATACCTGATTTCTGACTAAGAATGAATTGTTATGAATCCTTTTTATAACTTTATATGGTGTGGTTATAAATTGTAGCCTTGAGGCTTGAGGTTGATTAATCGACTAAACAAGAGCTACAAATATTTCCAGCTTTTCTCAATTATTTTTTTTTAACATATGTTTTTAAAGTCCCTTTGCAAGAAAAATGTATCATTCTTTGTGCACTTGAATCTGAATTTCAATTGAATATATATATATTTTAATAATAGGTTAAATAATGTCAGCCTATAGAGTGGCACTAAAGCTGGCCTTCAGTAGACGTTTATGGGAGTTGGTTAAATCCACTGATTGCTTGTCTTCTTTTTTTAAATCAGAATTTCTATTTTAAATTGCATTTGCATTGCATTTTTTAACATCCCACCCATCATGTACGCTGGCTGACTCTAAACTATTGACTTCAATGGGGCAAAAATCTTTCAACACGTCACTTTTGCTTCTGTCCAGAAGCTGTGATTTACCGCATTATGTTTGCAAAGATCTTAAATCTGATTATATATTAAACCTTGATGCAATGCACTGTATTTTACCCTGCCGGCTAGATGCCCAGCTTATCTGTTCGTGCATTGCATGAGCTGGCAGGACTTTGTAACGAACGGCCAATAAAATGAACCCACAATAGACCGAACTTGTAATTTGAAAATATTGCTGTACGGGGTGTGATCTAAATGCTTGTAAAGAGATACAGAGGTATTAAAAATACAGTTGCCTTCAAAAGGTTAGGGTTGGTAAGGCTTTTTTTTTTTTTAAGGCTGGGTTTACTTGATAAAAATTCTGTATAAACAGAAATAATGTGAAAATAACTCTTTTCAATTTTAATGTTTTAAAATGTAATTTATTCCTGATGGCAAAGCTGAATTTTCGCCAGCTGTTATGATCCTAAAATAGTCATTCTAATATGCTTATATCTAATATTCTAATATTTTTGACCATGTTGAATAAAAGTAATAATTTTTTAAAGAAGTAAAGAAAATCTTACTAACCTTAAATGCCTGAACTGTAGTGAATGTCATGACAATTGTGTAACGTAATTTCACTTTATAAAACAACAGCTTTCTCAAATCTGTAAAGCACTGACTTTCACTGTTTTATAGAAAGGGCTTCAATTTCATTCTTTAAAAACTGAACTCTGAAAAAAATGAACGTTGCACTGAGTATTACTTATAAAGTTAAGGTTTTATGGGTTGTATTTTGACTTGGTTGATATTTCTAACAGATATCAAAGCGTGAGAAGATCACAGTGGTTGCAGAAGATGTTGGAGATGGTCTGTCAGACCTTCCAGCTTTGGGAAAACAGTTTTGCCAGTGGTTCTTCACTCTTCTGAACTCTCAAAACCCCACTCAAGGGCAGCCGGCTCAAGATTGGGGTCCTCAGCATTTCTGGCAGGATGTGAGACTTCGGCTTCTCTTGTGTACCGGAGAGCAGCGTGTTGATGAGTTCAATGGAGCAGAGATGGTCAGCCAACGGCTTCATGCTTTTGCAGGACAAGAGGGTCTGTTGTTCTGCCCGAACTTGGAGGGTCAAGGGTTAAAGTGTATATCTTCAGCTCATGGGCTGGTGTTAGTGGCCATAGCCGGGACCATCCACCGCGACAGTGCCTGCCTTGGGATATTTGAGAAAGTGTTTGGCCTCATTCGCTCACCAGTGGACAATAATCGCTGGAAAATAAAGTTTGTGAATATGAAAGTAGAAGCACAAAGTGCCATCACAGACAGACAGTTACCAGTTATTACATACGACTCTAAAGAGTTGCTGAGCCTTTGCGACTGAGAGTCAGAGATCCGCACGAGGTTTGTTTGGACATGTTTTAACTCGGCACAGATTATATACTATTCTGTGTAAGAAACTTTATTCTGGGATAGATATTCATCTGTTAAAGGATCTTAGTTTGTATTTTTATTGACTTGAAGGACGGTTTCCAGTCAGTTTGAACCCTAGCAAACATTTCTGTAAAATGTATTTTATTGATTTATTATCACTATTGTGTTTTAAATAGAAAATCTAAATTAATGTTTACTGATAATCAGTCATTTTAGTTCATATGTGAAGTAAACAAAACCACATTACTATTTTAAGGAGGCAATTCTACCTTTATTTTAAGGCATCTTTTTAAAAACGAAAGAAAATTTAATTCATCATTAGCTTTATAATATTTAGCAATTTTCCTTAAAATCGGCCTACCTAAAATCTTTTTCTGTCTGGTTATTTATATTCGTGCTGTATTCCTTCAATAATACTTGGAAACTTGAATTATTT
Source organism: Enteromius mattozi (assembly GCA_032359235.1). Classification (NCBI taxonomy): domain Eukaryota; kingdom Metazoa; phylum Chordata; class Actinopteri; order Cypriniformes; family Cyprinidae; genus Enteromius; species Enteromius mattozi. Next base: position 3,074,115 of record JAUMHE010000056.1, read on the forward strand.
CAAAGTAAAATATCTGTCAACGTGTGCCTCATGACTTATTTAGTTAGTATTATTTATTGTTTTATTATATTTTATTTTCTTCAAGCACAGGGACATCTTGGTTCCAGTTGTTAACAAGTAAATACATGAACCAGCAATGAAAAATACTTCTAAAAGATGCTTAGTTAATTAACTATTATATTATTCAAATCTAAAATAGTTTTTGTTAATAGTACCCGAGTCACCATAAACTAACAATGACCAGTTGTATATGTAATAACTAATAATATCCAACCCTAATTAAGACAAATGTAATTCTCATTGTTGTAAAGTGTTACCGACATTTTTAGGGATCTTGGAAAGCATTTATTTTTGATTAGTAGAAGTTATTTTTTCATTACCGTGGTGAAGTTAACTCCAGATTATTTCTACACGACAATTTTGTCCAGCAGCGGTGTTACATTCCCTCATTCCCGTAATTCTGGATCCTGTTCATCAGCTCTGTAGCTTTATTGCGGAAGGAATGTTTTTACAGTATTCACGCCTTACGGGAATAAAGTACCTTTTGTGGTTCTTGAGAGGCCAGAAGCGAGTTATTTGACTGATGAGTCTCTAATTGGGCAGTAGATGAAGCAGCACTTCTCTCTGGAGGAACACAGGCGAGTGTGATCCGGGCTGGGAGGGGTGTTTAGTACCACAGCGATGTGTGGTTTCAGTGGGGAATGTTATATGTGGGAAATTATTCTTGGCGTTCGCTTCAAAGGCTGACGCTTCGATAATATCTTTTCTCGAGCAGTTTTTTAATGCCACAGAGTGCCATAGTTGTGGCAAAAGACCCCACCACAACCATTGATCTTTTTCCTGTTCACCTCCCCGAAAGAAAAATAACAAGCTCCTCGCCTTCTGTCTTTATAGCCGTGGCCTCTTTCTTTTTAATAAGTGGTTTGGCCGAGCTCACAGTTATGACGTCCAGGTTCAAAAATACAGTTCACTGGCGTCTGCGGATCATTGCGCCTTCGGATTGTCTTTAATGGCGACGTGTGTTTCTCATAAAGCCCATGTTAACGTTTTGATGGTAAATCTCTCAGATATGATTTGGAGGGGTGAACAATGAACTTTTTAATTGGCTAGTGTTTTTTATGTTTGGTTGTTGCTTTTGAATTATTGCTTTAAAGGTTAGAAAATAGCACATACGTCTTTAATTGTTTATGGCCGAATTCAAACTTAAAACACTTTTCATCTACATATATTCTCTTTCATTGTGGAGTTTTGCTGCAAGCCGATTTGATCTTAAACTATTAGCTTTTTTAATTGCTGTGACATTTTATTTAGTCTATAGTATATCAATTTACTTCACTTCTTGGACTTTGTTGGCCCATAATGCGCATTTGTCAAAAGAAAATCAATGATATGTCCACATGGGGGCACAATTGACCCATTATTTGTGTCAAAATCAGAAGGCAAAGCAATTATTTTAAAAAATCAATTTGTTTTACGCAACCCCAGTGTTTTATAGTGCTGTTCATGTACCAAAGTGTAAATTTTTAACTTTATTGCTGATTGCTTGGCTTTAAATCATTCTCTTCCTGAGTGTATTGCAAATACCTAAATTATTGCTTTTGGAAACTATGATAAAGCATGTTAAAAGTGAACGTTATTTATGAACGTGATGTGACAATGTCCTTAGTAAAACAAAAAGAAAGGGGGGAAAAAACTCCTTGAACCAAGTAATCCATCTATTAAACCTTTGACAGCCCAGACAAATCAATTGCTTAATTAAATGAGTTATTGTCTGAAGTCTGAAAGACCCTCATCCATAAGAATTAGAGCTGCAAAGCAAACAGACGGTACGCTGTAGTGCATCAGTGTACTGTGCCGTGTTTATGCATGTGGGAAGGACAGAACCTAAAGACGTGATCACCATTTCTCATCTGACCTCTGCTCACCCTGTAACATCAGAGCGCGCTCGTACATTAGTCTGTGGAATGTTGTCTGTGATCAAAACACACTCCCTCGTGTGAAGTACAGGCTGACTGATGCAAATCTGAATGAGTTTGTTTTGCTTTTGCCATCATTGACTGTTTAAAAATCATTTTTCAGTTTTTAAAGATTTCTTTTCGTTGTTTTCCGAAAAAAAAAAAAAAAAAAATCAAAGGGTTGTTCTGACATTTTCTTTGTGTATGAGGCTCTTTAAATCAAAGTATAGGACCTCAGACTTTCTCTGTAAGGGGTTCATTTGAGGAGGTAAAATTATATTATTATCAGTTTCCAAACATTAATTTTACATTTAAAAAAAACCCGTTTATCGAATGTAGCGAACACTATAACTCATATAAAATGTAGAAAATAGAATGAAATTTAGTTTTCTCGCTATGCTATGATTGCTAGAAAGGATCCCATAAATATTTCTCAGATGCCATGGCTGTAAGTGTTTGAATTTACTATTTCTTTTAAAGAGGGGAAGTATGTAATAGCAGGGCTGTGTAAAAAATGTAGAACCCAGATAAACTTACAATAAGGTTCCATCTGTTCACATTAATTAATATAACAATGAAAATTCTTGTAAAGCATTTTATTTATTTCAGTTTATTGTTCAATTGTTAAAGGACCTGTGCTGACATGAACTAAAAATAAACAGTTGTACTTTTATTAATGTTAACAAAGATTAATAAATACTAAATGCATTGCTCAATAGTTAATATTAATTATTGCATTAATTAATGTTAATTAATGAAGCTTACTGTAAAGGGTTTTAAAGTTTTAATACTTTTAATTTGATAATATAGTAAAATTGTTCAAATTATATTGTATAGTTGTTAGAAGGTGAAAATAAAATAACTTTTTATATATTACTTTTAAGTAAAATATATAATCTATTTATGTATTTTATATTATTTATCATGTTCTAACATAATAGTTTCCTAACATATAATTTCCTAACAAGTATCCATGGACTATATAAAAAGGCAAAAGAAAAAAGGCTTAATTTTTCTTTAAAGCACTAAACACTGTAGTCTATTCCCAGAGCGAGCTGTAGATTAACACTTCATTTCATTGTGGAGCTTTTCCAGAGAGCTCTCTACAGACAAGGCAGCTCTGCAGCATTCATTTAATTGTGTATTTCACATAAACAATGAATGAGTGCGATGCAGTGCACAGAACTGTTCAAGTGAAAATGTTGACACACAAGTTTAGCATGAATAAAAAGAATCCATGACCTTTACATTCCTCTTAAAGGTTTACAGCACAGTGAATCAGGGCTCTCACAGCTGAAGGTGCGTCCTTTAGGAAGAGAATTTGTGGACAAACTCCTCGCGGCTCTGGAATCTGCAGACGGGGAGCAAGCAGCGGGTGTTAAAGAGGCTTGAGAGCGTGGCTGCTGATGGGGAAATGATCATGTTATCTGGGAGTGCCAGCAGACTGTCAGGTTGGCTTTGGCTGGCTGTCTATGCTGCTGTCCTCTGGCTCTTCCAGGACATCTGCTGCGCGGAGCGGCCATGCTGCATCTCCGTACTGATCTCCGGCCTGCTGGTAGCCTGTTTATATTAATTGCCCTTGCCTCCTTCGCTGTTTGCCACTGATTACTCTCATTAATTTCAATTCCCCATGAACCCCCCTCTCTCTCTGTCTCTCCATGACATCAGCACACAGGCATTTGGATGCAGTTAGTGGCTGTTAATGGAGACAACGTTCACTATGTGTCTAAAAATTTCTGTTCTCATAAAAGGCAAAGGATTTAGTAATAACACGTTATAATATTTTTACATTTGTTAACTTGAATATTCTTCCGCAGCATTTGTTAATTACAGGCAAACGTATGTAGTTTTGGGTAGCTATTTCTTGTGACTTTGGGGACCCCTACTGTTAAATGAGTGGAATGCACTGTCGTGATCAAAGCGGATTGCTGTTTTGTTGTTGCCGTAAAGCAACCGTACCCGCTCACAAAACTTGCAAAATCTAAAAATGTTTGGAAAATTATATTTCAAGGTAGACAAATAATGTAAATTTTGTTAAGTTTCACAATTAATACATCAAATTTGGAGGATTTGAATGCACCGCTACTCGTTCACCTACAGGGATATACTTTTTTGTTGTTTAATCTGTGATATTTCATATTCATGCAGAGTTAATTGTGGTGATTTTCAGTGGCTTAATCCTACATATACATGTGGTCGTGGAGGTCAGCTTATATAACTCTCTCTGAGGTGGTCATCATTAAGTCAAAGCTCATAAAACATTGTTTAAGTTCACGTTTTATTTCTCGCTCATGTTTTTCTTGCAGGCTTTACGTGGCCCAGCTGTGCCGGTCTCCTGCTCCGTGTTTGTCACCTCAGTCCATGGCCATTCTGGGAAAGTGAGTGTGAAGGAATGATTCATTTTACAGCAGTACTGTTACCGGCCTCTTGAGGGTGACACTTCAGGGGTCAGTGCTTTTTTGGCTCTCGGCAGAGAAAAACAGTCCCACCCGCTGAAGCTCCACTTCCGATCAAAGACCTAATCCAATTAGAGAACAGTATTTTTACGGAGGAAAGAAAATGGCAAAAGTTAATTTGCCAACAGAGGTCCGTTTTACGGCAGTGCCACTTTTTTCTCAGAGAAGGAAGTTTTGCACTGATATCCTGTGGTAGTTTATTTACCCGTGGAGGTCTGTAATTCCTGGAGAAAGTATCCGATGACATTCCCATTCATCTCCATGGCAGTTTCTCAGGTGGCACATCCTGCCAGAATTATGCAACCTGAGTTTCAAGCACATTTCTTCAGCCATCCACCTGAGTCATAAATACCATGTGACTAATCACTCTGGAGTCGCAGGAAATGACATCATGACAACACTGATTGGCTATCGGCACACAGCACTGCCGCAGACAGGGAAATATACATACAATACCATTCTAAACTTTGAGGTCAGTAAGATTTATTTATTTGTTTGTTTATTTTTTATTGAAAATAGAAGAAAAAAGAGTCTTATGCTCACCAATTAAAATAACTTTTTTCTATTTGAATATATTTAAAATTTTTATTTATTCCGGTGATGCAAAGCTGAATTTTCAGCATCATTACACCAGTCTTTGGTGTCACATGGTCCTTTAGAAAACATTGTGCTTTGGTGCTCAAGAAAAGTTTTTATTAATTATCATTTTGAATTTTTTTTATTATTATTATTTAATGAGTATAAAGTTCAAAAGAACAGCAGTAGAACACGAAAAATATAATCATTATTTTTGTGATAATTAATTCTTTTTCTGTCACTTTTGATCAGTTTAATTCATACTTGCTGAATAGAAGTATTGTTAATTAACAAAAAGTTTTATTTTAAATTAATATTTTATTAATAAATTAATAGTTTCTATCAAAAAAAATCTTACCAACGTAATTGTTTGAATAAATTAATTGTAATTATTTTTTTTATGTGAGAATTATACTAATATAAATTAGTGTAATTCCACCCCCCCCCCAAAAAAAAGAGAAATAAATAAATATATATATATATATATATATATATATATATATAATATTAATATGTAAAACCTTCGTGTAATATCAGAACATATGTGTAGCCTGTAGTTTCTTTTTTTTTTTTTGCACTACGCCATCATTTAACTTGTTTTGTGTCACTTCATTTATCCTGTTGTGCTGCAGGTTGCTTTGTGTTTTGGATGGAAGTAATTTTCTCATGCTTATGTTAGTTAGTAAAATGTGCTCTGCTGCCTTTGATCAATTGAAAGGAATGCAGAGGAAAGTTATGGAAACCAAGCTCAGTTTGTTTAGCTCCAGCTGTAAGGTGCGTGTCTCAGCTTGGCTTGATAGTTTGGTTGCTGACATTCAGGAATGTCTCCATTCATCCTCATCTAGCCAGGCCCTTGGGCATCCCCCTTTTTTATTTCCCATGGTGCTGCTGTAAACCAAATTCTCAGGCCCAGAGAAGCACTGGAGAAAACTGCATCTGTCAATACATCATCATGAGAGCCAGTTGGCAGCACACACAGCACAGATCAGCAAGTGAGTGTCAGCATGTTTGTTTTTTCCTCCTGATTTAGTCTAGGGTTCACCCCAAAGCCGTCATATACTGTTATGCCACATACCAAACAAACAGAAATAACTCAAGGGTAAACTTTTTTTCCCCCTCAGATCTCCTAGTTATTTTGTGTTATTGAGTTTTTATACCTGTTTAGATTTGTTAACACAGCATTAAATGTAAAATCCAATATATATATATTTAAATATTTCTAAATGCAAGGATCAACTTATACATAAACATGTTCTATTAATAAGACAAATTAATACATTTCTTACATTCTTGCAAATAGATGTTTGTGCCTGAATCACAGCCCATCTGATATTCAATGTGATATTGTTGATTTTAACATAAAACTGACAATACAGCATTCAGGATTTAACAAATGCCAGGTAAACAAAGCTTAGTCTGATATCAGTCAGCGTTGATTAATTAAAAAAAATGTTTTTGTTAATTAAAATAAAAATAAAATCAAATCAAATATAAATAATATTAGATTAACACAACTAACTGAACTTGGCAACTAATTGAAATAAGATAAGTTCAAGACTAAAATTTCTAAAACTAAAATTAAAACATATACTGTGTTTTAACTAAAACAAATAAAAATGACCAAAAACATAAATAAATAGATAAATGAAATAAATAATGTTTTTTTAAATCAAAGCTAAAACAAAAAGCTATTTCAAAAGTAAAAATACTATAAGAATATATAAATAATATTAGAATAACACTAACCAGATTTAGTTTTAAAGGTGTTGTCTATTATTATTGTTATTATAAACAGTCTGCAGAAGTAAAAAGGCTCAAAGTAAGGTGAGCTGCTACTGGGCTGTTTTCAGTTTAGCTCTTTTTTTCTTCTCCCTCTGCCACCAAATGTCTTATTTAGTTTTAGAGAAAAGACCTGCCTGCTCAGGAAATAAAGATCTGATAAAATGAAAAGGCCGTTTCTCTTAAATTACAGGAAATTGCAACTTAGCTACTATACTCCTGAATTACACCGAGCGCTTAAGAAGGGATCCCAGATGAAGAAACACATGTTGCCAGAGTTAATGTGTGGCAATGCACTTTTAATGGAGAAACGAGTAAATTAAGCTTCGTAAAGACAATGATTAAAGAGCAAGGCGATTAAGGAAATTAGATATTACTTTATCATAATAAGGACAATGTTTTCAAGATTTACACAGCGACTTGCCCAAGAGTGATTTCAGATAGTTCACAATGGTTATGAGTCCTTTTAATGTCTGAATGATTGGAAGTGAATGATAATTCACAGGCAAAATGGTTTACATTAAGCAAATCAGATGATAGAGATTAACGCTGACTTTGGATGTTAGCTACTGTACGAGTCAATCTGAAGAGTGCAGCTTCATCTGTGAGGGTGGATTACACTAGAATCATTTAAATGATCCTTTTTGTTATGGGACTTCTTTCCTCAGATGAAGGTAATTTATCTTCATTTTTCTGTAATTCCATTTCAAATAGCTCGGAGTATTTTGTTAACTTCGTGAACTTGAGCGATTCTTGAAATGTTGTCTATCAATCAAGCTTCCAATCATCTATGAGGTTTCTGGGTGTTCAAACACCATTACTGTCAATTCCAGACCGAGTTCTATCGGCTTTGTTTAGAAAGAGGGTCAAAAATAGCATTGATTTTATTTCAGGAAATACTATCAAGTCGAAGCGAGCTGTCAAACGGTGGGACGATCTTTCAAGGAGCTTCAAGGTGGACACCGGATGTATCTGGGACTCATCCAGGTGATGTTACTAAAATAGATAGCCCACCTTTCAAATTTACGGATGTAGCGTTTAAATTTACTGCCTCGCTTGACAATGTTATTTGTAGCTGCTTTAAATCATCGTGATATAAAGTCGACTGTTAGCAGCACTATAAATCTAGAGACATTAACGAAGTGAGAGTAAATACAATATCAGCTTTATGCTCGAATCAAGCCTTCAGGGCATGAGATAGCATTTAGGGAAGATGCTGCAAAAAGACGTTTTAATTTGACAACAAACTAAAGACGTGACAGCTGCCTGACGTCTCCTAAGTGCTTTTAAAGAACGCAAGTGATACAAGAGATTTTCTGTAAGCGCCTCGCTCTACGTTTCCACTCCGAGAGCTCGTAATCTGAATACAAATGAGGCAAGTGGTTCAAAACGGTGGGGAAGTTTTCCAATACGCCTCAGGTGATGCTTCCTTGAAGGTGGAGAATGATATCCAGACACTGATCCATTGCAGCCAGATCAGTGTTGTACAAATCGTTATTCATCCCCCAAAGAATCATATTGACTTTTTTTTTCTCAGCTACATGTTTCCTCGTTTCTCTCCCCTGGTTATAAATCTTCATATGCCGTCGGGTGGAGAAACGAAGGTTGTATCTGGTATTGTTACAAGAGTCTGATAAATCAGGCCGGCCTTGGTGTCACTCACTGTTTGCAGTGTCATGTCGCAGCCGCTTCAATTTGCTGCGGTCAGCCGGGCCAGAAATTGCACGCAGGTGGGTCAGCGGTCGAGGGCACGGATAGGCGGCTCCTCGGATGCAAAACAACGTTGTCATGACAATGCTGTGGGAGTCAAATCCATTACAATGCATGATTTATTAATCTCTTAAAAACTAGGCCACTTGTATGGCCTCTTTATCTGCAGCTAAATTATATTAACTGCACTTCCTGTTTCTCCCCCCCACTACTTTTGTGCTCATTACAAAGTGACCAAATTGAGTTTTAATTGCAATTTTGAGAGGGAAATGAATTAGTACTTTCTTTCTTTTTTTTACCCTTGAGACCGCTCATGTGAGGCGGTGAGTACAGTGGGGTTTTTTTTAAACAGCTTTGACCTTCTTTCGGGTTTTGCTGTGCTATTCTGGAAAATGATGGCTTGGTGACAGTGTCCGGCCCCTCTGGCATGAGATTGCCAGCTGTGTTTGAAGTAAATCTGGACCTGACTATGGCATTTTTTTTTTTTTTTGGCCTGGCTGAGGGCAACCGTGTGAGTGGCATTATCAAACTCTGCACGGTCTAGACTGTCGGCCACACATGGTGATGCTGGTTCCATTAAAGAAAGGTTGCCATCTGTTTGTGTGTACTTAAATGGGGGAATAGAAATGCATATGGTGAACATGCTGGCTGCAGAGAGCTGAGAGAAAGCCTTGATGGGTGAAGGAATTCCTTTGCAACCTTGCATAACATATTCATCTACGGAGGAAAGGCAGAGCATGGGATATAGGGGAAAAAAAGAGGCTTCAAAAAAAAATAAATAAATATACAACCTTTTGAAAGTTTGTATGTTTTTTTTTTTTTGTATGCTCAAAAGGCATTTATTTAATTAAAATTACAGTACAAATAGTAATATTGTGAAATATTATTACAATAACTGTTTTATATTTGAATATATTATAAAATGTCATTTATTCCTGTGATGCTAAGCTAAATTTCCAGCATCATTACTGCAGTCTTCAGTGTCACATGATTCTTCAGAAATCTTTTTAATATGCATTATAATATTATTGTTATCATTTATATCAGTAGTAGGAGTAGTGTTAACAAAAATAATATTAAAAACAGTTGTGATACAATTTAATGCACCTGTACATATAAAAACATTAATTTCTTAATAAACAAATAAGAAAACAGACAGATTCTTGCTTACCCAAACTATTAAATAGTAGTGTAGGTTTTTGTTTTTTTTACCCAAAAATTTTAATTCTGTCGTTAATTACTCACCCTCAAGTTTTTCCAAACCCATTAAGATCTTCATTCATCTGTAGAACACAAATTAAAGGAATAGTTCACCCAAATTTAAAAATGACCCCATTTTCAGAGTTTTTAAAAAATGTATCCTGGTTCTTCAGAGCTTGGTAATGCTGGTGGATAGCAGCCGTTATTTTAAAGCTCCATAAATCAGTCATAAAACTAACCTATACACCTCCAGGGAGGTTCAAACTTGTCTTCTGAAGCAGATCAATGGTTTTTTATAACGGAAATATTTCTATTTTTAAAATTGTAACTCTCATCACTGACTTCTGGCAACGGCTGTTTACGAGAGAGTCGAGTTCTGGCTTTCTGGCTGACTTCTGACACCACGCATGACGTATGACCTAAGGTGCATTCATTCTTATAGTGAAATCCTGTTTTCGACTTTTAATTTGTTATCGGCATTTAGTATTGCTCTATCCTCATTCGTCTATTCTCTTCTGAGCTCACGAATGCGGCTTACGTCATACATAGAGTCACATGATTATGATCACTAGTAAGAGTAAGAGTTACATATTGAATCTGTGGGTAATCTATTGGCTGTCAAATGCGGCTTTACCGAGCTCAATGACTCTGGCCAGAGCAGATGTAAACAAAAAGGGGGCGTGGCTTCTTGATATGTCCTGCCCTGTCTTCCTGTTTCAGTTGAAATTACGGCACCACATAGAATAAAGCTGCACATTTCAGGGCACTTTAAGGGCCCTTAAAATATTTGATTTTGAGTTCTGACCTTGTAAAACTAATATAGCTAATTAGAAATATTACTGATAAAATGCATAATCTCTGATAAAAATACATACCAGATAGCAAAATCATTCCAGCAAAATCCTTACTCAGCTCCATAATTTACCCATGCACCCATTAGGTGCATTTTACAGACTGCACTCTTCCAGGGCTAAATGCAGCATATTGCATATTGCCTCTGCAGTGGGAAATGAAGGGAAAGAGACAGCCGGAGAGAAGCAGGTATTGGACAGTGGAGGTGGAATATGTGTTTGGGAGTGAGCTGTACACTCGGGCAGAGAGGCTAAACGCTATTGGCTGTGCTGTCTGAAGGGGCATTAATCTACAGCAGGAACGGTGAAGCTCAGTGAAGTGGGAGCCTCTTAACGCCAGGCTCTTGTCACAAGGAGAATTAGACTCTGACAACTTTCTCTGCTTGGTTAATTGAGGTGATAGATACTCTTGACATTTATCTAAGCACTGCTGAGCAGATTAAGACATATTTTGTTCTCATGCTTCCCTCATATTAGAAGAGGTCACTTGCTGGGGTCTGTTTAATACGCCTATGCAATTAATAATGCTTTAATTCCGCCCCGTATCGCAGACTGTTTTAAGTTCTCTCTTCAGAGCCAGATAACACCCGCGCTCCCTCGTCGCTCTGTTTGCTTGAAATTAGTCTAATCTCTTTCAAGTTCACCCTCTGGGTGTACGCTCTCCTCGCTCGCTTTTTCCGCCTTCGTTCTGAAAATGAACCGGCTGGAATAAATAAAAAGATTGTTTTCCACAAGGTCTCAGCTGAGGTGTGGATTCAATTATTCATGCTATATTTCTCACATCATATCTTTTGGATTTTTTTCTGATAGCAATCAAGATGGATGTAACCTTTTAGCGCGTTCAGCAACATTAGTTTGAATCTGAGATGAACTTGGTGCCTTTGTTCTAAAACAAAAGTGACTCAGGCCCCGTTAACACTAGTTTGTAGTTTGTAAAACGATGTTTTAGAATGACAACGATCTTCATCTACTTTGGTGTTTCTTGTTTTAGAAACAATCTCCATCTACACTACACAACCTAAAACGGATGCCACGTGACCATTCATTCAGGTAAAGCCATAGATATGTGTAGGTAGATTCCATAATAATTAGAAGCCGGATGCCTGAGCATGATATTGTTTACACGGTTGTCAAGGATACGGAGAGCAAATGTGGGCAGTGATGTCCTCATTTTCAAAAGTCTCTGTTTTGGTTCGTTTATACCAAAATGTATCCCTGGAATTTTCAAGCTAAAACAGAGTCTGCAGCATTTTCAAAACTCTCTGTTTTCAACCTTGAAATCGTTAGAGTAGTGTAAACGATATGTGTAACCATAGATAAAGTTATGCATTTTAAAACGAAAATGCACTAGTGTACACGGGGCCTGAGTAACAAAAAACTATGTTCTGAGAATGTTTTGCTAATATTCCAATCGAGTAAATAATCTCAAGTAGTTGAGTACATAAGTACATAGTGTGTACAATTACATAATGAATAATGCGTCACTTGGGACGTCGTATATATGTCGTTAATGGATTTTTTTTCTTTCTGAAAAGTTCTTGTTGAATGTTAGCCTTGCTTTTTTTTTATTTTAATATTGTTTTAGACTGTTCAGTTCAAAGCTAACATTCTCATGTTTATGATAAAATGATGAAGAGAATATTCCATTAATATGCAGTACACATAACCAAAAACATTGGATGTTTTGAATGTTTATAGAATATTCAGAAATAGCTATTTATTTTGTCATTAATAGGGGTGTGATGAGACACTTATCCCACGAGACGAGACACTGGGCTCATGAGAATGAGACGAGACAAGATTTTAAGACTTTTTAAAATAAATCCTCAATGATAAAATATATTGGGGAAAATAGTATTTAAAACATTTAAAAAATGTAGGTGCATTTTATAATCAACTTTTTGAAATTAAACTATTTTAATGAATTAAATGCAGTAATAAACAACATGTGAACACTGCAAAATATT
>JAUMHE010000056.1:3097111-3120174 GCA_032359235.1 Enteromius mattozi
AAATCATTCTAGGCTGAATTGCTGCTCATTTCTTATTAAAAAAGGAATATTATGAAATACTGTTGCAATTTATATTTTCTATTGTTATTTATTTTAAAATGTAATTTATTCCTGTGATGCAAAGCAGATTTTTCAGCATCATTATTCCAGTCTAGAGTGTCACATGATCCTTCAGAAATCATTCTGCTGATCTGCTGCTTAAGAAACATTTCTTATTATTATCAGTATTGAAAACAGTCATGCTGCTTAGAAATTTATTATAAGCAGATTTTTTTCCCTTTTGCCCAATTCAATGTATCCTTAATGAAAAATTTGTATTACTTTTTCAGTAAAACATATTACTGACCCCAAACCTTTGAGTTCCAGTGTACCTTTCAGTATAGCCTGCTCACATCATAATATATGATAAGATCACTACATATCAAACATTTCATCTTAATCATTAATGGAGTTCTATCATACATGTTTGATTTTGGTATTTAATTTATGAAACCCTGAGGTCCACTTTGTTACTGAAGTCTCCATCCTTATTTGCGAAGTGTAAATTAAATAAAGATTTTTTATTTTTTTTAATTACATTATTAAGTACTTCTCATGTCTAACAATGGGATCCCTCAGAGTGCGTAGTCTAAAGGGCTAGTTCACCCAAAAATTAAAATTCTGTCATTAATTACTCATCCCCGTGTTGTTCCAAACCTTCTTCATCTTCAAACACAAATTAAAATATTTTTATTTTTATTTATTTGTGCAAAAAAAGTATTCTCATAGCATCGCAAAAGTGAGGTTGAGTCACTGATGTCACATGGACTGTTTTACTGATGTTTTTGCTGTGTTTCTGGATCTGGATCATTTCAGGTGTATTGCTGTCTATGGAGGGACAGATGGCTCTCTGATATCATCAAAAATATCTTAATTTGTGTTCTGAAGATAAACGAAGGTCTTATGGGTTTGGAACGACATGAGGGGGAGTAATTAATGACATAATTTTAATTTTTGGGTGAACTAACCCTTTAAATAAAATGAGCATTCGCTGAAATAAAATATAACAATAATAATAATAATAATAAAACGTAATTTTAAGAAAAACATTTATTATTACAAATCTTCCAAAAATCCTAGCGGGGGAGAAAAAAAATTCAGCTAGTCGCTAAAAGTAAATTTTTTGAATTCTATTTAAAGTTAAATAAAACCAAATTAACTTAATTAAAACTATTACAAAAATAATAACTCATTAATTCTTTTTTTGTATTTATAAGCACTTTTGAACTTCTGAAAACGTTCTGCCTAATCCACAACATTCTGCATTTTTGCAAAGCGGCAACCGAAACAAAAGACAAAGAAGAAGAACTTTAACGATCATGAATGAGAGGTTTTGCTGTCGGAGGTGAAAGTCAGAAACAAATGTGTTGTTTATGTTTGTCTCAGCAAACATATCTGTGCGCTCTCTAAACACACGCTCTCTCCTTAGACCTCTAATTATACTGTATTATCAATTTTTAATGTCGTACGCACAAATTTTTGTGTGAAATGTGCATACGGACATTTTCACCAATAAATCATGATTCATCAAAAACACATCTGATTATATGTAGGGTTCTTTATGCATGCCTATAAGGCCCCGAGCGTACATGATTATTCCGTACCTGTGGTATAAGTTGTTCTTGAATTTTTTTCGTACATTTAGAACAAATATTTGTACAGAAGTTTTTGATGAATCATGATTTATTGGTGAAAACGTCCGTATGCACATTTCATGCAATAATTTGTGGGTACGCATGTTTAGTGAATGAGACCCAATAATTCTATGATATAAGGTTCCTCCTACATTATACTCTTATATTGTTAGCTATTCTGAATAATAGTATTGACATAATAGTCAGTCTGTAATCTGTGAGCATAATTACTCAAAAAGGAATATTCTGTCATTATCATGTTACCCTGATGCTATTCCTAGCCTGTATGACTTATATTCTCCCATGAAATGACAAGGGAATTGTTGTTTTCATAAAATGAAAGGGAATGGGAACTGGTGCTGTCATGCTTAAAAAAAGAGACAAAAACACAATTCAAATATCACAAACAGTCCAATGACAATCTATTCAAAGTCATCTAAAGCCACTTGATAGCTTTGCAGCATGCTGAAATTTCAAATCTCGCTCGACAGCTCACCATTCACCTTCATATCATGGAAAAGATCAGCGTGAACGTCCTGTTATAAATAACCGCGTTCCGCAGAAAACAGAAAGGCAGAGGAAATGACAGAATTCTCATGTTTGGGTGAACCTTCAAAGATTTGCTTCAAAGAAAGTGGATTTTAATAGCTTGAGTGTTATTAATAGCTGAACTGAATTCATACAAGCATGAAGAAATGTCTACCTGCACAGTGGAGTAGCCCCGGGCTGATGGATAAAATCTGCAGCGTGGAGGAGATGCGGTGCTGGCAGTCAGCTGGGGAAACACAAGGTCAGTGCTCCTTAAACCCAACTCAAATCTCCAACCAATAGAGGTGGGCTTTCAAAATACCACAGTTTATCATGCCCTGCATCAGGATTAGCTGCAAGAAAGTTGCTAGGATTGACCCATGCGACTGATTGGCTCAGAATCATGGCTAATGGACACCGGACGATGACATCTTATCACTCAAAACATTTGTTGCTGCCCGAAAGCCCTAATATCTATAGTTGGGTGGCCTCTTTTTGACCCCACCCTCCTCCATGATGGATGTGAGACGTTTTTTATCATTCCAGCACAACGGTTTAGAATCCGCAATGCCATACGTTCCGGAGATTTAGAAGCTTTTCCTTTGGAGAAAGTGCCAAATCCACCTACAGCTGCTTTAACAGTGGATGAGTCACTCTTCAGGCCGGGTTATATCATCATAGCTCTCTCTTCATGTGACAATCCGGGCTGTGCCCTGATGATATTTCAGAGTGTCACAAATACATCAACGTGATCCGCCTTGCTTGTTATAAATACACTGGCTTTGTTGCTTGGTGGTGCCTGGTTATGAAATACATTTTCTTTGAGAACCTCAGGCGGGGGTTTAAGCTTCTTATGACTGCGTAACACATTTGACACTTCACTGTTTGCCTTGTTAACTTGATTTTGGGGTTTGGGGTTTTAAAAAGAGCCAGTGGTAACGTTCTGAGAAGGTCTCAAAGTTATGAACAGATGTTCTTCCAGTAACTTTAGTCTAGAGTTAGCTGCTCTTTAATTAGTTGCATCCCAAATTAAACACTGTACACTATGCTTATCCTATGCACTGTGTACTCATCTGTCTAGTGTGCAAATTTAGTAAAAACAAGCTATTTCTTCAATGTTGTAAATTGATTAAATTTCAAGCCTAATTTTGAGTGTGTACACACTAATCACACTTACTTAGAATAGAATATAAGTGTGCAAATTGGGAAGTACCTACACACTGAAAAAAAGTTGTGTAGACTTTTTTCACTCAGAAATTGTTAGTAAATTTCACAAAAAAGAAAAGGAGAAAAAAAAAAAGATGGCAAGTAACATTGTATTAAATGTGAAATTTAATGTCTAAGAAACTGAGTAGTGTTTTCTTGTAAAATATACTCCAATAATTTTGTTTACAACTTTTATTTAAAAAAAAGGTGTTAGCACAAAAATGGCATTAATACGTTGTTCATAGAACATTTAATTTTATTAAAAATAAATATTTTAGTTGGACATTCATCTAAGGCTTTTTTATGTTTCAACTTGTTTCAGAACATTCAGGGAGCATTCAAAAGTAATGCCAAAATGATAATAATTTCATGTTTTCTTTGCACTCGCATGAGCAAAAAATAAATAAATAAATAAATAATAATAAATAAATTATATATATATATATATATATATATATAATGATATTTGAATGTTCAGTAAAAAGTCTGATGTTAATGGGAACATTCTTAAAACACATTGTTATTTATTTATTGTTAGCTGGGATAATAAATGCTTTTTTAAAAATGTTGTTTATAGATGTTAGTCTAACATTTTATAAATGTTATGTTTTACAGAACATTCAAAAGTAATTTTTGCAAAATGATGAAACGGTGTTTCCTTACTGCTTGTTGAAATGTTTTCATAACTTAATGGGAATGTTAGCAAAGTGTTCTATAACATATATTGACATATATATTGATAAATGCTTTTAAAATGATATTCTCGTTATGAAATGATTCCTTTTGCACAGGGCTGTGGAACAGGGCTATATATTTCCTCTAAAGTCCTGCAGCGCTTGAGCCTCCGAGGTATTAATTTCAAACGGCAAGAAATGACCATTTTGAAAAGCTGAAGGTCAGGCTTGGCTGAGGCAGGCACATCAGTTTTAAAACAGCATGCATTTGACTCCAAACTACCTCAGCTTCACTGCATTATTGAATGATCCATGCATTATTTAGAGCCTTTCATATCAAACAAATATTTTGCAACATGCACCAACAAATGGGAGGGGTAAATGTCGACCTGTAGAGGAGCTGCAGGATAGAAGACGATGGCTAATAACCCTCTGTTCAGCATAGCAGACCGAGTTTGCACGGCCTTTGTATCCCTCTGAGACGGGAGGACACTTCGGATATGCTGAACATGTCTCATACGGCCCTTACCTTACACGAGACTGCACTCCCTACTAAGATGACATTACAGAGAGCATATCTATAGATCACGAGGACTGAAGTGGTCACGGCTGATAAAGCAGCTCTCATACTGGACCATGACTTGCACAGTGATGTTAGTCATGCCTCCCGCTCGCTTTAAGGAGGTCTTGAGGAAGATTATACAGTGGCTGCACTTTCCTCAGCTGACTGCACAAGAATGGCGGCGCTGTTTCACTGTTTTAGTAGATCTTCCTCAAGTCTTTTAGGAGGATTGTGTCAAATCTTAATGTTTACAAGTGAAGAAGTCAATTTACCTTCTAAATAACTTTAAAATATATTCAAATAAATAGTTTTTGATCATTTCGGTTTATTTAATTTTATGAATTGATATAATACTCTCAGAGAAAAAAAAAAAGCTGTCCCTTTTGGCAGCACCTTTTCAAAAGTTATATTTTTATGCCTTACTTATTCATAAAGAGTGCATATTAGTACCTTAAATGCACATATTATGAAATAATGTGTAAATATTAATAATAATAGCTATATAAAAAAGTTATACTATTTGGAAGGGTACCACAGTGACACATTATGTACTTTTTAAAGTATGATTTTAAAGTAATGATTTTAACTGTTAATAATAATTATAATTATTATTATTATATTCATTTCTGATTTATTTTGAAGCATATTGCAGCCTATATAATTACCTTGATAACTTGACAGTTCTATGTATTAATATTAGTTAATCCTATAAGTATCACAAACTAAAATTGATGATGATTGCAACAACAGCATAAAATAAAATTGTATAAAGTTAGTTACATGGTTTTATATTGTTTTATATCAGTGCATCTGCTAGGACAGTGTTAATCTAATAATAATAATAATAATAAATTAAAATATCAGCTGTATAAAATTCTATTAAAAATATGTGCCCTTAAGTTATAAATAAGTTTCATTTTCTTTTATTAATCTTGGTTTAAATAGTTCAGTTATTATTTAAAATATAGTTTGACACTATGAATTTTTGGGAAAAAACTGGCCTAGTAAAAGGAAAATATTACAACATAAAACATCCTAATATAGGCTAAAAATGTAATGTCTTAGTAGATTTGTTTGATCTTGGAGTGGATTTTATTTCTTTAGACATCAGATCTTCCTCTCTTTTGCATGCAAAAAAGTTTGTTACCTCATGTGGGGTATTTCTTTGTGGTGTAGACTTTTTTTGGTGTATAATTTATATACCTTACTACGTAACTTGCTTTTGCATGCTCGCTGCTCCTGCATTTTTTAGAGGGCTGGTATTGAGGGAGTTTCTGTCATGCTCTTTGCTTTGTTCTGATCACGCAAGGTGCCACTCTCTCATACACTCCACTCTCAGAGCTCTGATCTAAACGGGGACTCGCCTTCACTTTTATTCTTAAATGAATATCCCTTACTTTCCCTAAATTGCAACATTTGGGATTTTCTTTAGAAGGAAGTAAATGTCTCTTGAGAAACTCCCTCTAAACTGCTTCCAGTGTAATAAGCAATACAGCTTAAAATAATATGTAAGTAATAAACAAAATATTAGATTTATAAAATGGCATAAAAAGTAGGATTAATTATAGCTTATACAGTCATTTCTATATAGGGAATGTGCTACACAGAAATATTATTTGTAGCAGTTTGAAGATTGTAATGTAAAAAATAAAAATAAATAATGTTAAAGTTTTAATAACAATGTTAAAATCCTTAAATGGAATATAAATTATATAATAACAAATAATCACAACTATAAATACTGTATTTTACAACTACTACCTAGTTACATTTTCTTATTTTAGATTTCTGTTTTGTTTGTTTGTTTTTGCATAATTAGCATTTCTTGTTTTTACTTAAAATGACACTTTATAAAAAGAAAACAATATGCATTATAAACACATGTTTGTGGTTGTATAGACAACAAATTTATATAAAACTAAAAACTAAATTAAAAACAAAACTAAAGGAAACATTTTAAAAAGATGTTATTGCACCTATTGTTATTATAATTATTATTTTTCACATTTTAGAACATGCATTTATCAAAACTATGAGCATTGTGTAGTGACCAATTTATTTCTTCATGAGGTGCGTCATGAAATTTATTATTTATTATTACTATTTTTATTATTTAAATGAAGAAGTTCATATGCTGAATCATTATTACATTAAAGTATGCAGTGTTTACAAACTTTAAACATTTGACTAGTATAAAACAATATATGTCAACTTTTTAATTTCATTTTATAAATATTGTAAGTATTATATAGAATTCTTCAATGATTGTTATTAGAATTTTCTTTTTTAATTATTGAATAACAGACGATGTTGTTTTTAGCTGTTAAAACAATCTTAAACTTTACAACTTTGAAATAAACCCATGAAGTCTTTGTGAAGTGAGGCACATGTGCGACAGGTCTTTTGAAGGCAGACAGATGATTGAAAATACACATATTTACAATATTGTAGTCTACATACTGATTGTTCTTAACTCTAAAGAAATCTAATTGTTGTTTTGTAAGTCTGCTGCTTTATCACAGAGACTAGCCGGATGTCTCTCTTCTCTCATCTTGCTGTTTAGCTTGTCTCTTGCTAGCCACGCGATGATTTCCACCCTCAGCTTGTCATTTAAATTCCCTCCCAACATGTGAATTTAGGTCAAGCTGCAATCCCCTCACCCACTCACAGACACGGCAGCAGCGGTTAAACCAGCGTTTCACACCATTTCATTGAGCGCTAACATAAAAACAACCTGTTTCCAGAGCGGACTTTGGCAGGCCAGCGGAGACATACACATGCAGCTCACGCTCCCAGCGCTGCCGGCAAGCATTCCAGCAGACAGCCCATATGGCTTCATTACAGCCAGATCAGACTACATGGAGATGCGCAGCCCCGTTTCTGGGACAGATTGAGGGGAAGACAATGTAGGAAGCAGAGGGACGACTGGAGCTTTTCAATGGCTGGAGCTGTCGAGGCTCAGCTGCTCCCATTAATAAGATTTACAGTCACATGAGTGACATTTAAGATCAATGAGTGAGATGTGTCACGCTGTGATTTTCCAATCAGACCTGCTAACTGAGATGAACTATTAGGCCATGATGGAAACAATGTGCTGCTCGATATTTCCCATAAATACAGTTGCGCTGGCACTATTGTATTGAGCTAATAGACATACACTGAAAAACATGATAATGTGTAACATCTAAATTAAGTGCTTTTATTCAAGTGCTTTTATTTTACAAATACATACTGTACAGTGTGTTTATATATATATATATATATATATATATATATATATACAACATTTTTCTTAAATTTATGCATGCATGTGCTTGTATTAATATATGGCTACATAATAAATATACACAGTACACATACATATTATGTAAATAAAAACTTTTATTTTAGATGCATTTAATCGTTTGACAGCGCTAATATATACAGGTATATATATTTTTTTATAAAATATATTTTTTCTTGTAATAACAGATAATCTTCCTGTCTAAATGACAGATTAGGGCTGTATTTGAGACATGGGTTTTTGAGAGGACCTTGCAGGCATCAGTGTGCTGGAAGAGAGCTGATAAATTCATTTCTAGTTCAAGCAATTTTATTTCTGAGAGAAATTACTTCAGGGGATGAAAAACCCTTAAATGTACAAAATATATTGCTTATGCGTTTACATTTGGTTAGGAAGAACATGAATCTCAGTTTAAATATTCTATCTAGAAAACAAATATACTGTATGAATTAAAGTCATGCAAAAAAAAAAAAAAACTTGATGCAGTAATTAGCATAAATGTTTTTATATATATGTATGAATTAACATAGTTTTGGTATAAATAAATTTTGTTAAAAACTAAATATATAAGTTAAATTCTAACAAGCTAAAATTATAATACAATATGAAATCTATAACATCTTATACAACATTTAAAATTAAAATAACTTTCAAGATAAACAAAAAAAAATCATGTGGCAAAAACACCATATAACTGGAAATGTAATTACATCACAGTGTCTAGGGCAGTTGTTTTTAAATACAATAAGTATTCAAATAATAATAATAGTAATAATAATTTGATCTTGACATGGCAAAGTTAGTTCAAGTTTTCAAATGATAAAAAGTCCTGATATTTGTGATTCAATATTAAAATGCTTTTTGTAAATATTTAACCTTTTGAAAGTGCTTAACTTGTTAATGTGTTTTAATCTATAAGGATATTTAATTTTTACTTGATGTTATCATTAAATTGATACAACATACAATAAAATCAAAGGAAAGTGTGTGTAATAGAAATGTAAAAAATTACTAAGAACTACACATAAAAAGGGGGAAAAAAGACACACACACACATAAATATATAAAACATTTATCCGAAAGGCTGTTATTCTTATAAAGAAACAAATAACAGTCTTAAAGTAATATTTGAAATAATAAATAATCTTAAATAATATTTTAGTATATTAGAATTAGATTTCTGAAATTCAGCTTTGCTATAAAAGGAATAAATTGCCTTTAAAAATATATTCAGAAAACAGTTACTTCAAATGACAATAGTATTTCACAGTTCTTACTGTTTTACTGTAGTTTGATTAAATAAATTCAGCCTTGCATCTAAGCAAAAGAGAATTACTTTAAAACAAATTGCAAAATGGTATTATTATTATTCCAAGCTTTTGACCACGCAGTAGTGTAAATATAAACTACAAACCAAAAAAATCCTAATACTCATTCACATTTATCACTCCCTAGCTAGTGTCACTTGCTTAGTACCACAACTACAAAGAAAATTAGTATTTATTTATTTTAAATTTGAAGTGCAGATTCTTTGTGATTCAGTCGTTTGTGAAGTGAACCGAAGGTCACTCCGTTGACCCATACCAGGCTTTGCTTCTGCTGCTTTTGGCCTTTCAATCCCCCTCAAAGACTCAAAAACACTAATTCTCATTTCCAGCCGCGGTAAATGGGAGCGCTCCGGGGTGCGTGAACTACTTGAGGGACATTAGTGTCATGTCAGTGGGTGAGATGAGAGCTGAAGACAAACCTGAAGCAGGCAATCTGCTGCCGTCCATCCAGCCGCTGACCTCATCACGACGCTTCTTAACTGATCACACCCAATCACGTCTTAATCACGGCGGGCCGGTGGAGGCCGAGGGGCCCGCAGCTGCGCCTCTGGGGCCGGGTCACCGCGGTGGCCCTTCATCACAACAACAACCGCTGACCAGTCCAACCCATGCTCATTACGGCTCTCTTTATTATCAAGAATAATCGTATAAGTGTGCAAAGCATGAAGCGCTATCATAGAATACAAGATCATCTTCAGAATGCACCTGGGTCCTCAGGAAATCTCATTTATACATCATTATAAATCACTAAACAGCAAATGTGCATTGTTGGTGCATTCAGTCTGAACTTATTATTTAGTTAGATGGGAGATGAGCATAATTTAACCTTCGTAAATAATGTTTTTACATTTTTTAAAATTTCACCTCTGACATTTCTACACTCGTTCAAGGTTGCTTCTGTGAATTACAATTATTATGTAAATAGACGTCGAGATTTGTTAGTCCATTCAGAAGCACTGGGGTTTGTGTTAATGGGGTCAGAGTGAGTTCAGAGGGGCATAAAAAGTCATCAGACCCCCGATAATCTCTATCCCACCCTCATACAAACACATAAACACGTCGTGCTCTTAAAATTAGACTTTCATAAGGCCACAACACCTGCTTCAAATAAAGGCCTGACTCTGCGCTCTGAAAAATTGCTATATTTTAGGTCTAATTTTATCTAAATTGTGTCTAAATCTTCACATTTGTCACCCTGGACCACAAAACCAGTCATAAGTGTCATTTTTTTGAAATTGAGATTCATATCAAGCTGAATAAATGATCTTTCCATTGGTGTATGGTTTGTTAGGATAGGACAATATTCTGTAGAGATATATCTACAGTATTTGAAAATCTGCAATCTGCAGGGAGCAAAAAATCTTAATACTGAGAAATTTTAATACTGAGTTTTTAGCAGTGCATATTACTAATCAAAAATTATTTTTTAATATATTTACAGTAGGAAATTTACAAAAATATCTTCATGGAGCATGATCTTTACTTAATATCCTAATGATTTTTAGCAAAAAAGAAAAATCAATAATTTTGACCCACACAGTGGTTATTGCTACAAATATACCCCAGCAACCTAAAACTCCAGGCTTGCATTTCAGTAAACTTTCTATATAAGCCATTTAAAAATATGTACAGTACCTAAATTATTTCCTTTCTTTTTTTTTATTTACTCATTACTATTCATTTGATGGCATTAAGAGAATTATCAATCTGTAACGCTTTTAAATAAGGTTCAATTTGATAACGTGTACACTACATTATCTATCAATATATTATTAGTTCATTTCAAAAATTTTAAATTATTAATATGTTATTAAAATTAAAATATGTATCTGTTGATATTATTTAATGGACATTAGCTAATGTGGACTAACAATGAGCAGTTGTATTTTTATTACCTAACGTTAACAAACATTGGTTACACTTTAGACTAGGGAACACTATTCACTATTAACTAGTTGCTGCATATTACTAGCATATTAACTGTTTATTAGCACTAATTATTAGTAAGCCTTATTCTGGATGACCATATTCTAGATTTCTTTAGCATGCCCCATATCTGAATATAACTAATACAATAACTACCGTACTTACTAATAAACAGGAAATAAGGAGTTTTATTTATTTAAACATTTTATTTTAAGGTATCTTAACTAGTTGCTAATTAGCATGCATATTACTAGAATATTAGCCATATATTAGTGCTAATTAAGCACATATTAATGCCTTATTCTACATCCCTAATCCTACCCAATACCTAAACTACCTTACTAATGATTAATAAGCAGCAAATTTAGAATTTATTGAGGGAAAAGTAATAGTTCATAGTAAATAAGTGTTACCGAAAACGCTTGGTAGGGTGTTCAATAATCGAAATGTTTCCTAAACATTAATAAATACTTTAATAAATGATCGTTGTTGGTATATTTTAGTTTTTGTATTAATTAACAGGAACTTATTATAAAGTGTTACATTTTATCTGTCAGTCATTGGTTTATTTTATCAAACATTAGACTGGATACAGTATGATTAGGTTTTTAAGGAAACGTTGGACAGAGAGAAAGTTTCAGTTGTCACGGTGTTTAATAGTTCATAAGTGCTTGTTTTCAGGGAATTAAAGCACTGCTAAAGGGTCATGCTGTTTTTATTACACAACAAGACTGGACTTCAAATTGCCCTCTGACCCCAGCAGTCAAACGTGATCAGTGCACTCATGCAGCAGTCTTCACATCATGTGGCCCCAAAGCAGGACATTTCTTTTTTTTTTTCTTTTCCCTGCAATAGAACACCTGCAAGCATGTTCTTGTTAAAATAGTAGTAAAAATAATTAAAAATAAATAATTATAGGTGAGAGAGAGAGAAAAAAAATTGGTGAGTGTTTGTTTTGTTTTGTTTTTCTAAGGATCATTTTTATGGGTACAATTTTATAAAATCTAATCTGATGCATAAATACCACAACATTTTTTATCATTGTCACACATTTTGTTTTGCATAATTTTGAAGAAATATAAGAAAGAAAAAATATGAAAAATATATATATAAGCAAAACTTAAATTTATTGGCTGATGGAGTCGTTTAAATGTTATATTTTAAACTAAGAAAGAAAACCTAAGATTCTAGTTCTTTTATTTAACCCCATTATTATGAGCATAAATCAAATTATAAACTTGAGTTTTGATATTATCAAATATTTCATAGCTCAGAATAATTTTTGTCCTATAACGTGTTTTTTCTTTTTTTAGTTATTTTTTTAATTATCTTTATTTTATAGGTCACAGCCATAAGCGTTGATTTAAAATAAAAAATATATATATGTTTATTCCCTTAAAAATTTTGTATGTTTAGAAAAAGACTCCCTTAAAAGAGGCAAATATATATTAAATATATATGAATATTTTTAGTTATATGTTTTTTGTTGTTGTTGCTCATTTTTTAAAATTGATTTATTTTTCAATAAGGTGAATGCATGCAATGAATGGATTATTTAACTTCTTAAAATATGTTTCAAGAATTGCTCTACCAGAAACACAGAACAGGGTGAGGAGTGGTGTCCTTGTTCTTCAGCTCAAAGACGTTCTGTCCTCCTTTGGGTCAGCCTATTAGATTTTTCCAGACTTGATTTTTTTCTCTTTGGCTGATCTGTCACAGCCCGGTGATGGGGTTAACAGTGTGAGAGAAAAGCTATCTTGTTGAGCTTACGTTTCACTTTCATGTCCTCCGAATCCCTGTTCGTGCTGAGATGTCAAGTAGGGATATGTGAAGACATTCCTCTAATGATTCCTCCAATTTCTGGAAGCGGACAGCCCGTGCCAGGACCCCTGTATTGAGTGAGTGACAGAGCGCTCTGGGCACTGAAAGACCCTCCTGTTTGTTATTCCAGAGCCTCCTCTCCTCGGACGGAGAAATGTGGCACCGGGGGCCGGTCAGTTCTCCCTCCTGCAGTCAGTGCTGAATGGCTGCCACCAGCACACAATGTGGGCAGTGCCAAGGAGCGCAAAGCAAAGAAGAGGAGGAAAGAGAAACTAGATTATCCCTGTCTGTAAGGCCACTGGGCGCCTGCCTGCACCCAGCCATCCGTGGCCTGGCTCTGCTTGAAACACAGCTGCCAGTTTAATTGCAACGTTAAGATAAACTGCAACTTTTCTTTCTCCACCCCCCCCCCTCCTTCTCACGCTTCAGAATCCTGTTATTGCATTTAGTTCGAATGGACAGTCAAAAAAAAAAACGAGAAAATGAAGACTTGGATGCGTTCAGATTCATGAGTGTGAATTTGAACTGAATTGGTGGTGAACCACGCGATGTTAACAGGAAGGGAAACTGACTTTAACGGCATTTATTTCAATTATAATTCCAAGAAAATATAACTGAAAGAAATTCAACACAGACACGGAACAGATGCATTTAATCCATTCGTCTAATGACAAGAACAGAGAATGTTCAGTTTGTCCACCACAAATATTTGCTTTTTTTTGTAGATGACATTTCAGACATTCAAACTTCATCTAATGTTTCTGAAAATAATCTTTGTGGGTCTTATGGGTAATATTTTACATTAAATGTAGCACACATAAAAATATTCTGTTGCAAAGACATTCTAAATTAATTTCTCAATCATGCACAACCCTGTTATTCTTAAGACATTTGCAGTTAAGCTAAATATGTAATTATTAAGTAATTAAGTAAGTATATAGTTTTGCAGTTTGTCAACTAAATGAAAATAAACCAGTGTTTATATCCAGTGCTATTATTTGTAATCCAGAGAAAAAGTAAAAACAGAGCACAAAAAGATAAATCAAGCTCATAGAAAATAGAATAATGTCAATTATTAATGTGCATTCAATTCTGTGTCAACTCTGGTTAGCTGTAAAACAAAGAAACTACAGTTTTAACAAAATATGCATTTGAAATATTTCGAGCTGCATTCGTTTAATCAAAAGTAAATACATAATGTGAAATATTATTCAAATTTAACGTAACTATTTTCTATTTTAATATAACGTAAAATGCAAAATTGGTGTCACATGATTCGTAAGAAAATATTGAAATATTATCATTTAGAAATATTTCTTCTCATTATTGTCAGTGTTGGCAAATAGTTTTCACTTCATGTTTTATGGAAACCACAATAGACCTCCATTCAAAGGTTAGAGGTAAATAAAAATAAATAAATAAAATGTTATTTTTGACATATACAAATGCAATAACACCTTATAATTCTTTAGAGTGACAGCTATGGCATTTAAAATGTTACAAAATAAATTCTGTATTAATTCAGAAAAGAAATCACATTAAAATAAAACAGTTATTTTAGAAATAATATTTCTCAGTATTACTGTATTTTGTTTAAATAAATGCAGCTTTGATGAGACTTCTTTCAAAAACTCTAAAATATGAATAAACATTTTAATAGTAGTATACACAATATTTCGTATTAAGTTCCTTTGTTGGTTTTTTCATTGTTTATATCATAATAATAATAATAATAATAATAGTAATAATAATATATTTCAATAATTTGGCCATCTTTTAGATGAATCGCCTTATGTATTCTCCAAAATGACTAAATGTAAATGTAATAATGATAATAATCCAACAAATAAATACAGTTAAGAAACGTAAACAATATATATTAAACAATATAACCGATGCTTTTATGCTATTAACCACATTTTGACTAACTATGATCTGAATACTGAGATCCATGTTCCTCTCGCTGTTTGTGATGTTCAGTCCACCACAATCAGTCACATTTTAGTCCCCTGCCCTGTATAAATATTTGAGCTCCTCTCACCGAAATATTAATTGTCCCTTTCCTCCCATGAACTCTTCACATTCCTGCCTTGATGAGACGGAGCACATGTCTGTGTTTTGAATGGCAGCGCTGGACTGATTCTTTCCTCCGATACAAGGATTAGCAGTGCATTTATTCTGCTCGTGGTTTACACAGCTTCCCATTTTCCCATGAATTTCATTAGAGTGCCACACAGGATCAACAGGTTGTGCTTATTTAGAAATGCAGAAACAAGTTCTAGGCAATAAATCCAGTCCACTATTGTGGGCTTCTTCAGTCCATCATGGCAGAATGTGACCCTGGTGCTATAAAGTCACACTCGCTCTCTGCTAGCCCGTGACAGATGAGAAGAGTGCGAGTCTGTGGGCATGGCCCAGGCATCCATCACCCCGGGCGGCCCGCTCCACTCCTGATTTACACCCCAGCGTGAGACGGGGCTGTCCGGCAGAGGCCAGTCCCAGCTGCTCCATCAGAGACAGCGCAGAGTGAACACCATCCATTCATTTCTGCAGAGCGGGGATTCTGCTCTAAACAGCTTATGAATCACAGCTGCTTTGAAGTGCTTTGATCCCTTACTTTACCTTTAAACAACCTCTCCTGTGAGCCGCCGAGCACCGGGAATATGTAAACTTTTAAATGCGTTTCCTATGGTCTACACCAAATCTGTGTGAAGCAAAAAATGGCTTTTTAAAGCAATAAGCCACTGGAAGCCGTGTGGTACAGTGATAATACCCTGTGAAAAAGAAGTAGGCTTTAGCATAATCATAATAACAAAAAAATTATATGTCGAATGCAATATAAATGTGAACTGAATTTTTAATTGTGTGCTGATTGCAATTAAATGAAAATGTGTTATAGTTTAAATTTAGATTGAATGAAAGTAGTTGTTAACTTTAGAGTGCTTTTTTGACCCACTTACTGTACGTAGGACTTTATATTAATTTGTTTTTGAAATATGGTTGAAATATGACTTTAAGTACACTTCTTTTCCACTATGGTTATTAAATTAGTGCTGTAAAATCAGTTCAGTCGCATTCAGAATAAAAGTTTGTGTTTACTAAATACTGTGTACTGTCCATATTGTGTAAACCTGAATAATTGATTCTGCAGTGCATAAAAACCCTTTATATGTGGTCAGATCACTGTAAAAGTTGGCAAACTATAACCTTGTGCATTAATATAGCATATATGCCTCTGGTGTGCGTTTACATACGTTTTGAATTTATTGAATGACGTTCCATAAGTCAGGTCGTTATCCATGGCATACCGTAAATTATTGTGGAATAACATGCTATCCAATATTTATATTTGTTTTTCCAGTATCATCTCCTCCCCAGACAATGGCAGATGTTATTATTACACAGCTTTGCGGTAGAAAACTCCAGCGAAGAGATGTTGTGTATACCTTGGTAGCTAGAAATGGAGTACTGAAAGTATATATATATATATATATATATATATATTAGTGTTGTCAAATGATTAATAAAGTTTTCTTTACATAGTATATGTGTGTGTACTGTGTATATTAAATACATATGTTAAAGTGATATGAATAGAAATATATACATGTAAATATATAAATACACATGCATATATATATCAAAATGTATATGTTAAAGTGATATTAATAGAAATATGTACATGTAAATATATGTAAATATTTTTAAAATATATACTGCATGTGTATTTATTTATACATAATAAATATTCAGAGTCCACACATATATTATGTAAACAAAAACATTTATTTTAGATGCACTTAATCATTAACTGATTGTTTGACAGCTAAAATGTGTGTGTGTATATATATATATATATATATATATATATAAATATATATAAATTTTATTTTATTTTTATTTTATTTTATTTTTTTCTGTGTGTGTCAACAAAATAAATCAATTGAGATTTATGTGAAGTCCCAAAGAATTTCTTTACAAAAAATAAAACAAACGAACATCCACAAAAACACTACACTCTACAAAATAAAAGTGCTTTGGATAATCTAAAGAACCTTCTTTCCCCAACAAAGAAGCTTTTGTGAAACAGAGAGGTTCTTCAGATATTAAAGGTTCCATTTAGAACCATTTAGGTTCTTTTATGACTTCATGAAGCACTTTTATTTTTAAGAGTGTATATTGTATTCTCTGTCTGTGAACATTTCAAGCTGATATTTTTCTATCAATTGTTTCACTTTATCTATTTATAATAATAATAATAATAATAATAATAACAATATGCATTGCAAGTTGTGCAATGATTATACAATTTTGCAGAAATGAAGGCTGAATTCCTGGATTTAATTCTGGATGCACAAAATACAACAGCACAATATCAGTATGATAATAAGAGGTGTTCCAGACAGATAATAAAGGAATACAGAAGGCAATTATTCACAGCAGGTGAGGACGGCTTCACAAGCCATGACACGAGAGCATTATCACGTACAACAAAGGAAGTGACTTTGAATAAAACGCTCTGATTTGTGTTTTCAGGTATGAAACCTGCTGATAAATCATAAAAGGCACTGCAAGGAGAAACCTTCCCCTAAATTAGCGTTTAAAGAAAAAGTTCAGTCAAAATGAAAATAATGTCATTGTTTATTCATAAGTTTATAACAAAACTTATCTCATCGCTGACATCAGCCTTACATGACGTATCTATATTGCATATTTGATACGTTTGTGGTTTAAAAGTTTTCAGCGCCGAGAAACTTCTTTAAGTACCTGGCATGATATTATAAACACACATTAGCCATCTTGATCATTGAGCAATTACACTCTCTTCAGGCAAATCTTCAATAATACAACACCAAGCTGTGAGAGCAGCCTTTTATTCCTGCTGTAAATATTACATCTCTGACCGAGCATCACGAAGCAGATCTATATCATTAAAGTCCATGGCCAAACCACACAAACCACAGACTGTTTTCCCACTCAGGGTTAGCGAGACAAACCACAGTGTCAACATGTAAGCCACAAGATTCAAAAACAATTTCCACCCGCAAGCTATTCATATTATGAGCAGCTAGACTGAGGCAGTCTAATATCATGTATCTGCCTTTTACCTCTTATTATATGATGCCAAGCAGCTACGCATCTGTCATATATAGGAGCTCATTTCCAAATGTACACTGTTTGTTTATTGTTATTGCCTCGTATAACCACTATGCTGCTTTGTAATATTGATAAATGTGGCTGTCTACGGTGTGTTGTATATTATATTGCAGCTGCATAAAGTGGAGTACTTCACTCGGCAAGACCTCAAGCTATTTATCTCTCTTGTTGTACCTGTACTTTTGCTTAAAGAGAATTTAAGTGTACTTTTTTCTATGGTTTTCATGTTTCATTATATTTAAGCAAGTTTAAATCCAATTGTCATAATACTAACAAAGCTTATTGCCTGGCTCTATTTGTGTGCACGACACTTTATTATTATTGGTCAATCATAGCATATGCAGTATAGAGTCAAATATGTTTATAATTTCAGTATAATTATCCCAAGCAAATTATGTCCTACGCAGCTGAGCGACAGCTGAGCTAGATTTATGTCTCCTGAATCACATTTTCTTCTTACACGCACAAAAACAGCCATTTTGTTTCTTTCTTTGTTTCTTTCTTGTTTGTCCTTTAAATTATATTTATGGTTTAGTTCATACCTTAATTAAATATTGATCAAAAAATAAACTTCCGTCAAAGACAAAAATGTTGTATGCATGTGCATATATACAGTATATATATATATATATATATATATATATATAATTTAATATGATATTTAACTTAATTTCACCATAAATAAAAGCTAAATTAGCTATTATATGGAAGTATACTTTTCACTTTAGATAAAACTAAAAACCTTTTGTTAGTCAACATTTTATTTAGATTGCTAGCTATAATTTTAATTTTTGATTTTTTTAATTTAACTCTATTTTTATTTATGCATTTATTTTTAATATACACCCTGTTTTCTGTTATGAAAAAAAAAAAAAAGAAGAAGCAAAACCCACAACAATTTGTGCGGTCAGTAAAGCTAGCCCGTATGTTTTTTGCACATCAACACCCTGCTGTCAAGCGGAAAGTTGAACAAAACCAGAAACCATAATTTTCCAATAAATGACACAATTGTTTCACTTTCTTCAGAGCATAACACAAATTTTTCACGTCCTTTGTATTTATTTATTTGGTAAGTAGTCATGTAATAAGAAGTTTAACATACAGTCAGGCTGTCATTTTCACAAAACAAACCACTTCAGGTTGAAATAAGACCCTTACGCTTCTTACGAGTCCTGTCAGAGTTGAATATGTGATAACCACCAGCTGAATCTACGATAAAGGTAATACTATACATGTTGTTCTTTTGTATCCTTCAGTAATTACATATGTAATTACATTGTTTCTGATGTAAAGCGTGACATCCTGAATCTTGATAGCGTTGGCTGAATATTAAGCAGTGACGTCTGCCAGATGAGGTCAGTGCAGCATTAGTGTTGTGTTTTGTTTGACAGGCCGAGTCATATGAAAGTGGCCAGCTTTCAGTGAGGTGCTTAGGTTCATATACAGGCTCCAGATGCTGCTTTCAGCTAGAGGCATTGTATACTTTTATCTTTTTCCTGTCTCTTTTTCTCCAGCCAGAACTTGGGGCTGCAGAGACTGTTTGACCGAATACGAATTTCAATGGGCTTTGTATACAGCAGATCAAAGACTTGTGCGTGATGTCTGCCAGTGCTGAAGTGCCTTTCTGAGCAATTCCACTGCATCATAATTGCTATAAATAGTTCATAAAAAAGTCACCCTGCAAAGGTATCAGAGGTAGATCTGAGACGTCTGTATTGCTCAGAGCGGAGGCCTTCCCACACACCGAGAAAAAAAAAAAGGTTTAATGAAGTTGTAAATAAAACAAAGACTACTAGAGTATGTTCTACAAGGAAATTCTATTTCGGTCTTTCTACTTCAAAAATTAGCTTTAATTCGAAGTATGACTTGCCGTTTGTAATTATTTGTGAAATGTACTAGCAATCTTCTACTGAAAATTGAGTAAATCTTTTTTTCCATTGCTACATAGGTGAAATTAATAATAATAATAATAATAATAAATTTTTAAATAATAAAAAAACACTTAAATACTTAAATACAGCATAATGCTGCTCCATCTTGGCTTTTACCAGGTATTGTGCATTGCTCTTGTAGTGGTATTTCATCAAAAATAATTTTCATGTTTTAGATGTTGGAACCATTTGCTGATAACAAATATATAAATACGTGGCAATCCAGTCTCATGGATTCAGATAACTATGTGTCATGCACTTATGAGTGGGGCATTGTGCAACAACTGTAGAAGTGTTTCGTTCCATAAATTATCAACATTTCAAATCATTTTCGAGTACTTGTCTGGTTCTCATTTTCTTTTCTTTTTTTTTTTTTACTTTTTTTTAAGGTCCAGTAAAGTGTAGGTATTGGATAAGGATGTAGAATAAATGCTTTATAAGTACTAATAAACAACCAATATGCTAGTAATATGCATGCTAAGAAGCTAACAAGCTAACAAGTAGTGAGAATTTGAGAATTAGTGCCCAGACTAAAGTGTTGGTCCTCCCCATAAAAAAGGAAATTAATTAGAGAATGAACACTATTTTGTTTCCAAGGTCAAAAATAATGTATCTAAGTAAATCTGAAATTTGTATTTTTTTTTATTTTTTTGTGTACAATACTTTATCAACAGACCTATATGTTCTTTAGACATAAGCAGCAACTTAATTTCAACAAAATTACCTATAATTACATATAAGCAGAATTTTCGGTTAGGATGAAATTAAGGACATGTTAATCAATGTGTGCTGTTATACTGGTTTATTTACTATAAATAAAGACAACTTTGCAAGCAGAAATATTGGGCTTTTAGGCTTTTTTAAGCAATTTAACTTTTTGAGCAATGTTTCTAGGCAACTTTAGGAAATGTTGCTGTAAACGGTCAACCAGGTGAGACACAGGGCCCAAGACAATTTAAATTATCCAAATAGAAATTTGTTTCACATTTTCAATGAAAAAGTGCCCAAGCATTGCTCAAAAAAGTTGCCTGGCAAAATTGCTCAAAATGTCATCAGCCTTAGACGTACAGAACAGAACTGGAAACCATTTCATCAAATGAACTCAGATACATCACAGATTACATGATATTCTCCTCACCTGGCTGAAAAAAGAAAGAAAGAAACACATTCATCCTGTATCTTTGAAAACATTCTTGCTTGAGCAGGCTATTAGGGTTGTTCACAATATGTGTGTCATGGTAGCACATATTGTTGTGGGTGCTCGGCACTAAAGGAGGAGTCATAATATGATGTTCTTCTGTTTCTAGTCGATGTGTTTGTGTGACTGTATGCGAGATGGCAGTATGTAATCATCAGAGTCTCTAAATGTAGTGTCTGTCTACCACAACCTTTTCTCACTTCTACTGCACCCATCTGGCAGTTCTGGAGAGGGGCGGCACATCAGCCGCCGTGTATTACCGGGAGAAATCAGAGCTGGCTGTCATCTCCTTATTTCTCAGTGTGACTATTCTCTCGGAACAGGCAGCTGGTATCCTGGCATCTGTGCGAGAGATGCGAAATCCAGCAAATACTCTGCTCTCCTCAGTTTCATTACCAACGGCGGTCCACCCTGAGAGCTGACAGCCTCGATTACTCAGACAGAATATTCTGGCACGGGTCGGCTGACGACTTTTCATGTATGTAGACCAAACGATGATGTCTGGCCTCTCCAGAAGTCAGCGTAATGCTCTTTGAGATTTCCCCCACTAAAAGAACTTGGACTCTGTTTCTGGACTTTGGCGGCTGGAGCTTCTCGCCGGAATTAAAATCCAGGACGGATTTGGACGGGATTCAGGAAACAAACCCTAAAATTCTAAGGCTGGAGCCTGCTCTCCACCACATGCAGCTCTGCCAACATTCCTCCGCTGGATAATCAATATCTGTTCTTTCTCTTGGCATATTGGTATTGCTGATGGTTTGGCCAGACAGAGTCTGTAGAAACTGGAATCAACAAAGAACAAAATACTCCGGATTGACAATCCTGATTGTTTTAGCAACAATCTGACATTCAATCTGCCAAAGCCGTGACGGATTTTAATATTCCAAGTGTCGTGGGCCTGCCGTTAGACAAATTTGAAATCATAAAGTCATAAAAAAAATAACTTAGATTGAAATAGCCATGAGGAAAGCAAACCAGACTACACATTTGCAGTCTCCTTTAGGACGCTCTGTCAACAAATCACTTTTTTAT
Organism: Enteromius mattozi; assembly: GCA_032359235.1. Lineage (NCBI taxonomy): Eukaryota > Metazoa > Chordata > Actinopteri > Cypriniformes > Cyprinidae > Enteromius > Enteromius mattozi. The sequence goes on from JAUMHE010000056.1 coordinate 3,119,431, forward strand.
TCATTTCCGCAGCCGAGGAATAATGTCATACAGCGGCAATATTAAAATATAATAACACACTCATTGGATTGACATCACAAGCTGTGCATAAAACAGTGTAAGAGCTACTTAGAGAAAGTGGCACGTTCCCCTGTCGCCCGTCTTTAACAAACCTGGCAGAATGAGAGAGGCCGTCTACAGCTACCTGTCAAAAAGTGTTTCCACTGAAACGGAGACATAAAATTGATGAAGGGATGATCTGGAGACACAGGAAAACATTATTCGGGCAATTAAAGCGACTTGTTTAGAGCTGCTCGGCATTCTTTGCCAGCCCCGTGCGCTGTTATCAGAGGAAAACTTTTGCGATCGGCCTGATAAAGCGGCATGTTAATTAAAGCAGGATGAAGATACAGTGTTTGTAATCCGCGGAGCAAACCCGGGCAGTTTCTCGGTGCTGTGTGGCTTGTTATCTTGCCAGTTCCCACTCTGCCTGGCACTGTTGAATGCCTCGCGCTGAAAGGATCGCTTAAATCTGACAGTCTCTTGGATTAAAGGTAGCCTGCGAGGATGAGAGAACAACAAACCAGAGGTGAAATCAGGGGCAGTGAAGAGGATTCATGGGAAGGAGCTAGACAAATATGCAAAAGTGTAAATAATTACGGATAAAGACAGGGATGATCTCAAAGAATGTGTAAATGTGAACAGGGGATGACAACTTGTATTATCTGTTTAGTTGCCAACGTGATTTCAGTTAGCATATCAAAA
>JAUMHE010000056.1:3126166-3152582 GCA_032359235.1 Enteromius mattozi
TATAAGGCTCAAAGACAATTGGTCTCTCTGGCGAGTTCCCATCTGTAACGTCGAAGTGATTCGACTGAAAGGGTAACTTTTGTTCTGAGAGATAATATAATATAATATAATATAATATATAAAAAACTGTATAATGTTCTTTTTTTTTTCTAAAAATATTTTCAACTAAATATGCATTGTTTTCAAGTTGAAATAATCCACACTGTTTTCCACTTAATTAACACAAGGAATAATTATTTTAGTTTTTAATTTCTATCTGTACCTTAATAAATTTGTAATTGAAACATTTTAATATGAATAAAAATGCCACATAGATTTTGTGAGATACCTCTTTTTTTGACGATGATGATGATTATGATGTAACATCCATATTAACGTATTAAAAAAATCTTATTTTAAGTTAACTGATTTATAAAATCAAAGTCAATGAAAAGTTAATAAAAAGTTAATAAAACCTACCAACTCTAACCCTATTTTTGAGGTTTATGTGAAATAAAGCAACTTTTTAATGGATCTCACATTTGTAAATCACAAATAAATTAACACTTAAGAAAACTTTACATTTTTATGAAACTTAAGCACAAAACATCACAATATTTTCAATGTTGCATAATCTTACCAAAATATGAATAATCAATTAATATTACTTAGTCTTATTTCTTAAAAGTTTCCTTTTATGAAGAAATCTTCCCATGGTTGCTAATTGGTGCTCCATATGAGCAGATGTCAAAAAGTACTTGTAATTATTTTTACACAACCCCAAGAATGACCCTAAAAACACCCACTTTCTCATTGTCTTTCAGCTGGATTCAGAAAGCAAGTGAACTAATTGTTGGGCTTGTTCAGACCACCCCCACATTGATGAAGCTGTGAGACCGGCAGCCTGCGAATCCTGAGGGAGAGTTGGCCAATGGGCTGATTGATTGTTCAGCTTTCTCACCAGACATTTTTACTGGTGTGTCTTTTAAAGAAAAGGACACAATCGTGCTCGAGCAGGACTCTGACAGACATTGTCCTCATTCAGATGGCATTGTGGTTATTCGAGTGTGAACACATCCAACACGACTCACTTTGAAAGTCAACAAAGGAAGCGTTTCGCATCTGATGCGGCTGGCCTCTGCTTGCATGCGTGCTGTTGGTCTGAAATAAACCACTGATGTGAAAGCTGAAGTAATATTCAAGGATCATTCACAAGTCTAAATGAAAGAGCATTCATGAGCGTTAGCAAGAGAATATAGCGCAGTACAGTTGAGTGCATTCGAGAGTGTTGTGTGGATGGTTAACAGTAGACAGAGTCCATGCTTGAATGCCGTCAAGAGCATAATAGCTCTCTGAAACGAATTAGAATTTTACAGTAAATGAGTGAACAACTCTTAAAGGACCAGAGCCACATGAGTAACTAAATGAAATAAGCATTGCATAACAGTCAGTGAATTTGATCTGATATTTCAGAGGTTGTATAGATGACCTACAGAAGAAGCCTTAAGAGCAGATTATTCTGTGCTATTTGTATAGAGATCAGCTATTTACACAGTAGGAGGGAGATGTGAACGTGTAAGTAGTATGTTTAAGTAAGAAAGCTTGTGCACATCTGTAAAGCCTAAGCAAATTTTGGAAGATGGTTTACTGAGGTCAACGACATATGCTAAATACCTTAATATGTTTAGGATTATTGACCTTTTAGCTAAATTCTGTGCCTATTACTTTTTTTGGTAACACTTTAAAATAAGGAACACTTATTTACTATTATCTATGACTTTTCCCTCAATAAATGCCTAATTTGCTGCTTATTATTAGTTAGTGTGGTAGTTGTTAAGTTTATGTATTGGGTAGGATTAGGGATGTAGAATAAGGCATTAGTATGTACTTAACTGCTACTAATAAATAGATAATATTCTAGTAATATGCATGCTAATAAGCAACCAGTTAAGAAAGCATAAAATAAAAATGTGCTTGTACAATATGTTACGTTTTGTATCAATAGAGAGTGTGAGGAACAGTCCTTATTCACAAAGCTGTTGTCTTGAATATAAGAGAGTGGGCCAATTTAATGGTGCATTTGTAGTGTTATTTTTTTGTACATTTTCAGCTTGCAAGCTCCCAAAATCATTATATGAAAAAGAGTATTTAACCTAATAATATTAAGTTAGATATACAGCTACAAATTCACCTGTTATGTCATTGAAAGAAATGAGTTCATTAATTGAAACCAAAAGACTGCATACTATAAAATTCTGCTTATGTTAGCTGATCCTTTAATTTATTTATTTCAGTTTTTATATATATTTTTAAAAACCTGGTCACCCCTTTTCAGAATGAAAATCATTATCGCATGGAACATTGAGGCATTTAGGTGATATATGTATCATTTCAGTATCTATTGTCATTTAAATGTGTCTTTTCCACTGAATGGAGGTAAATTAAATCTTAGCAACTGACATTTTGCGATTCAGGTGAACACCTCGGGGAGAAATGCCCGTGGCACTGTTTTGTGTCGTACCTTCTCAGCAGGAATGAAAATCACTCAAGCGTTGAAGTTTCTAGTGAGCTGCTTCACTAATGGGGGAGTCAGTGCAGTTCAGAATGGCTTCATTTGGATAAATAGTGATGTTTTATCACACTGAGCACTTCAGTATGGTACATTTTCATTTTGTAATAAATTTTCATAAAGGTTTCAAATTCTAATTGTTGAGGAATTGTGAGTAATGTGACATTTAACTGTCAATTAGTGTATCTTTTTAGTAATTCTAGTCATTTGTAGCAAATTATTTATTGCGTTTAAATTAGTGAGATTTATATTTATAGTACATTCATTCATTTAGAAGACGGCTTTCACCAGAGCAACTTAAAAGTGCAGTAAAATCCATTGAAAAACCAACACAGTATTGTATGAGGTGGCTAATTCATACAAAATCGATATCGTATGATTTGGCTAAACCCCAGTGATAGGTAGGTTTAGGGGCAGGGTTAGCTGTATGAATTGGCAACTCATAATATACATATGATTTATTAAAAATTGTGTTTAACTAGTGAAGTCATATGAATTTGTACGAATTAGCCACCTCATAAAATATATATGAATTGCTGCGAGATTAAGGCTGGAAAAAAAAAAAAAAAAAAAGATTCTGGTACTTTTCTGCCTGCAGGACGTTTTCCAATTTAGACCTTCTCCCTTATAGAACTGCCTCCAATGATCACCTCTGTCAGGATCTGCCATTGCTGTTGTATTAGTCATTAAGTATGTACTGATTAAGGTGGGAAACTCTGTGAGATCATCTAAGTTCTTCTATCTTTTTACAAGCTGTGGACTACAGTTTGATAAAGCGCTCAGCTTGGATCTGGCACACACTCTTCATCTTTCACAGCATCACTGCAATCCATCTGTTCCCTCTGTGATCTGCAGGAGATTCAGGTGTCTGCTTCTTAGTCTCTCCTTATCTGTGCTTAGGTTTATGTGGGGTGTGTTAAATCCAACAGTAAACATTGCATTGTTCAGTTTTTTGTTTTTTTGTTTTTAAGATCACAAACACTTTTCTTAATATTGTAAAAATATATACTGTAGCATCATTTAAACACCATTTAGGTCTATTCTTCCTCTCTCCTGGCCACTTATTTCCTAATAATAAAATGGAAACAGGTGCTGTAAAGCTCTACAAAAACATAATAAAACAGTCATAAAAGTAGTCCACCTGATTTATGCATTATATTTCAAGTACACTTAAGCCATTATAGTGGTTTTCTAATAAGGTGCAGACAAAGAGGCAAGTTTAGCCCAAAGGGATCTTTATTTTTAACTGCTGTGATTAGAGTGAAGAAGATTTATTGGAATGACACAAAGTTGAGTAAATAATGGAACTTTGTAATCGTGTCAGATTAAAAGTTCTGCATTGAATTGCATTTTAAATCATTATATTGTAATAATATTATGTAATGATTTAAAGTAAGTACACTTATTCTAATGTGTTGCCTACATACTAAAGCACATGAAAGCAACGTACTTGATTGTTATTTGGCAACACTTTATTTTAAGGTGTTCTTGTCACACATGTTACGTACTTACTATTATAATTACATATACACAAAATATGCATAATTACATGCAAGCCAAGCCCTAACCGTATAGTAAGTACATGGAGTTAATTAACATTACGCAGTACTTAAATTAATAATTACACTAAAATATAACATATTTTTAACTGTAGTGTCTTATTGCATGTGTAATTATAAATGATTAAATGCATGGCATGAAATGACTTTAAAGTATATTTTAGTTTACTATAAATGTTTTTCAGTTGTTTCATGCTTTTAGTTAACCATGTTTCAAAGACAAATCAAATAGTAATTCTGAAATTACATATAAATTTGTGCATCCGTTTTTGTTTACATAATATGTGTGTGCATACTTTGTATATTTATTATGCATATATAAATACACACACACACGTATATATTTTAAAAATACTGTATTATATTTAAACAAAAACCTTTATTTTGAATGCGATTAATTGTGATTAATCATTTGACTGCACTAATATAAAGATATATTACATGAGTATGTAATAAGTCAAAAAGGCACTCTTGGCTTTATTTTTTTTTTTAATGTATGCCAAAGCGTGCTTCTTTATATATTTGGGTGCGCTTTTCCTTTAAGGCATACCGCATTTGTTCATTGTTATTGTGTATAGATTTTGTGTCTTAGTCCATTAGTAGCTAAAAACCTTATCCCTGATTCAGCTTCCCACGATGAGTCTTGCTAGACAAACAGGGAACATGAATCTGAGGATGGTAATCTGAACATTAAAGCATAATTCAGCATGAAAAAAAACAATCAGGATGCAGACGGGACAAAAGAGGTGTGTTAACGACAATCCCCAACAAAGTCCTCCGAATCTCCAGAGCCAGAGCTTGACGTGGTGAAGTAAAGCAGTAAATAAAAGGCTCTTGTCTGAGTGATCCTCCCTCTATAAAGCCTAATAGAAAGGCTGGCGTGCGTTTATGCCTAGGTTTACTGTACGCCGTAAAACACGGAGCAGGGAGCTGTAAACGTAGAGTAATGAGATGGGTGAAAAATGGCTCTTTCTGACAGAGACGCATCTGGATATGAGGGACCTGAGCTCGCCGTACACAGCCTTGACGTCCGAGTTGATATTCAACGACTAATGCGGCAACTCAATTATCTGCCCGACCCCTCATTAGTTCCCCATGCCTTGCGTGGCGTTGCGGACACGGGTTTTAGCAGCATTATCCTCAAGCACCTGCTCTCCAGGGCGTTTCTGGTGCACCTCGGCCCCAGCACTCGAATTCTCTGTCGCCTTTCATTACTCACCCCTATTATATCCCAATCCCCACCCACAGTGGGGAACTGGCAAGCCTGATCACCGTGACGATTTGTTTTCAGTGGCAGCCCAGGGTGGGGGGCAACTGCTCTTTCTCCAGAGAGACTCCAATGAAGACATGAGATGGAGCACACTTGCACACACAGCTGTCAGAGCTTTAGAGGGACAGTTAAAAAATGGTGCCACATGGTTGTTTTTTGATGCTGAGTGCTCAATAAATAAGCCTTTATTTCCCCGGTATCCCAGCGTATGAATATTAATGCATGCCTTGTGCAATTAATCCACTTGTTTGGAGTTGGCGAGCTATTATTAAAAATTGAATAATTTGAAAAGTTTAACTCGGAATTGAGACGGATGGGCACAAACTTGAGGGAAAACGTGATTTGTGATAGCTCGGCTTCAGTAAAGCACGTAAGATGCTGTGAAAGGAAAGGGCTGATGCTTGTTTGCCTGCGGTTCCCTGTAGAGTTGTCTGTGATGCAGCCTTTTCCCCAGGCAAGGGACTATAAAAGAAGATCACGTCAGGTTGGCCTGTGTGTCAGATACCTCAAAGGGGGAGTTTCAGTATATTTTTTTCTGCAATCCAGCAGGCTAGCAGACAAGAGTTCAAGGCTAACTTTTTCTGTTGGGAGTAGAGTTAGTTACAAGGTCAGTGTTTCTCAATGTGGGGCAAAGCAAACTCACATGGCAATTCATAATTATTTTAAGTTTTAACCAGTTGGATGCTGGGAAATGTGCATAAATACGTTTTTGTACAATGTGCCCATTATATGAAATAGCCACCTTGTAAAAAGGCACAACTGGTTGGCTCACAACTTTGGGAGTTAAAAACGATGCAAAATGCAAATAATAGTATCAGCAAACCGTACTGTATAATAATTTTTTTTTTAGAAAGAGAAGAAAACTTTCTTGATTTTTCATTGTTTACATCCAATGTAGTCTGTTCAATCAAACCACACAATATGTTGCTTTAAAGGCTTAGTGTACTTCCATAATAACATTTCTAATAATTTATTCACCCCCATGTCACCCAGCATGAAATTGTCTTTCATTTTTTTGTGAAAAATAATTTGGGGACCAGTGAATCAATGGGGATTAATGGGTTGATGGTCAAAATTGCAGTTTCAGTGCAGCTTCAAAGGGCTCTACACAATTACAGCCAAGAGAAAAGGGTCTTATCGATCGAAACAATCAGCCATTCTTCAAAAAAAACAAAAAAAAAAAGAACAAATTTTTATACTTCTTAACCACAAATGCTAGTCTTCACACATTGCATAATCACACTGGAAAGTTTACACATAGTAAGTTCTTTTTCTCCCCCAACATCAAAATTAACATTTTTGTTTTACCTCTTTTTGTAAAGGGCATTTGTCTTTCTTTGCATGCTCGCTTTATTTATTTAAACTCTTACACCTACGTCACACTCTAGATAAGACCCTCTTCAGCTGGGAATGTGTAGCTCCCTTTTGAAGCTGCATTGAAACTTCAACATGAATCTTCAAACTGTTAACTGTTGGTCCCTGTTAAAATCCACTATATAGGCAAAAATCCTGCAATGCTTTCCTTAATAAATATTAATTTCTTTTTGACTGAAGAAAGAAAGAGATGAACATCTTGGGTGACGTGGGGGTGAGTAAATTATCATGAAATTTCTATTCTCAAAGTGAACTAATCCTTGTAATAAAATAGTCAAATTAGTTATAGATATCAACATGATTCATTCTCAAAAGCCATTAAAACACTACACAAGGTCAAAGAAAAAATCATTGAGTTAAACCCCACCCTTTTCTTACAATTGGATGCAAGCTCACATTCAGATCTGCTTAAATCTAGTCAACAACCAATGGATAGATCCCAGTTCCTCACATTGTGTGCATATAAAGACATGTTTAAGGACATTATTGTTTACTTTGTTTGATGTCCTGCTGTATATGGCTAAGCAAGCTTGAACTACTTCGCTCTTCTGACGTTGAGTGATGCAATCATCATACAATGTCTGGCCTTCTTTATTAATTATTTGAGCACTTGTGAAGAGGGTATCTTCAGAGTGTTGATTAAGGACGGTGGGAGGTGGTCTGTGAGAGTGCAGGCACGCTCACTGAAAGGAAGAGTGAGAAAGAGTGTGTGTGTGTGTGTGTGTGTGTGTGTGAAGGAAAGAGAGAGAGAGAGAGAGAGAGGTGATGAAGATGAAGGGCTTGGCAGGGGAGTAGTGGGTGATTCTACAGCTCACAGGCTTGACGATTCCACGGACAAATACAATGCAAATAGGATTTTACACCATGTTGTCAGGCAGAGCTTGGAGCTCCAATCTGGCGAGACCACAGTGGGAACTGGAGGCTAACAATAGCAGACAGTGTTTCACACATAAAGAGCCGTATGTTGAGCCAAAGTGAGCGGGCAAGCAAGTTCATAGAAACTGCACTGAACTTCTCTGTCGAGTTTCACCCAGTAAAGTACACCACTTTTCAGATGTTTCCACAAACTTAACAACATGTTTAGAGGTGAAAAAAATCTAACAAAACACAACAATATGAAACAGTAACAGACCGTTGTCCACAACCTAGCAAAGTGCTTTATTTTTATGCAGACAACTTCTTAACTGAAAGGGAACTAATTTAAATTTAGGGCCAGATTTACTAAACAAGGCAATTTAGTGTTAGAGCATAATTCGCCGAGGGGAAAATTTTGTGGGTGATTTACTGACAATGTGCAGACATGCTGTTTTTGAGGGTGTTAAATAATCGCGCAAAACCAGAAATTTTGAGGAGCGCAAACGCTAGTAAATTGTGTTGCATGATCCCTTTTAATACTCTCCTCCCATAATGTTTGTGTCTGAAAGGGAGACCTACAAATGCATATTTAATAATAACTGTCCACACTTTTCAGTGCTTATTCTACACTGTTCATCTTTAGTAAATCCTGACAGCACTATCCAAAAGATGGTTTGTGCTGATTTAATAGGCTAAATCTGGCCCTTAGTGCAAGGGAGAATTGATTCGCATTCATTGTTAGTTTATCATTTGCATGTTGCTAAGCTAATAATACGATTCTTGAGTACACATAAAATACACAGCACACACATACATTGGGTTAAATATTTTAATTTTAAATGCTCCTTTGTTAATGAATATGAATACGTGATTTAATGAATGCACAATTTATGTATGTATTATTAGACATAATATATATTTTTTATATTTTAAAATAACCAAAAACAAGCACTCTTATCAACACAATCATCTTGGTTGTTGTTTTTTTGTCCTGAGATATTTGCAGAGAGTTGTGGGATTCCCTTCTCTGCAAGAATTCACAGTAGAGTTCAGGTTTTTAAATAAGCTGTTAAAAACCGTGAGATACCAACTCTGATTTCTGTCAGGAAATTAAGGTCTCCAACTGTCAGTCAAATCTTCCATTACATGCCCATGTGCCCAAACAAATATTATGACTGGATTATATTATTGTTGCAGAGGCACACTCTAACTTGGCCTCATTATACGTGACCCTTTTTTATGACAAAAACATACATGCCCCCAAACCATACAGATTAAAAGAAAAAAATAAAATATCTAAAGCTGCAGCATAGCACAAGATGGTCAATATGAAGTGTAAGATACAGCCTGAGTTTTCCTACTTTATAAGGAATGCTGAAAACTCAAACCTAGACCAGAGAGGACTTTACAGCCAACCAAAACTATTTGTGAGAACTCTGGTGTTGCTGTTTAGCTATTAGTAAATCAGGCATCAGTATTTGTATTTGTTGTTCTACGCTATATGAACTGTCATTATGAAGAAGTAACAATATAGTTATTTTCTGTGATAGAAGCTCACCCATATCTAGATGTTATTAGTCAAACTGAGCTACCAATAACACAAAGATACCACAACTCTAAAAGAAAGTCGTTGGCACCATCTTAGCACTTACTATTAATTCTTACTTATGTTAACAAAAGAGTCTTGTAAAAACTAAAGGAATGCTGTTGAACATGTTTAGAATCCAAGCCACACACATTTGACTGTGTTAATCACAGAGGCAGTCATCCATTAGTTACAGCTCTTGCTCAATAGAATGAAAGGCCACAAAACGCAAAATCACTTCTGCTGCTTGGGGCGACCCAAATTACAAACAGATTTATATCAGGATACAGGGTTGGTCGTGCAGAAAAAGACCCTGGACTCTTGGTGTGGAGTTCTGTAGTCATAATAGACCGTTAAATGGGGGTTAAACACTGGAATGTGCACGGCCTAAACAAACTGCCCAACATTTACGACTCCATACAATTTGCATAATCAAGGGTCACTGGTGCTGCACAGTAAGTGCAAAATAATTGGAAAATAACTGCCATTTCTCCTGTGTTTAATTCACTGAAAATAGTTCTTTTTAAAGGGAGGAATCCCACAGAAAACAAAACAAATATCAAATAGTTTATTTTACATCTCAGCTGTTTTACCATTCAAACGTATGTGTACTTTTGGCTTAAGAATCATTGTAATTAATGGTGAGTCTTCAACTTTCTTCTCAAATTCTGGGGTCTTTATAAGGTCTGAGGGTTTCTGCAGCAAATAATCAGTTCTTGTGGAAATACACTAGGCAGCCAAACAGCTGCTGTGAATGATTCACAATCTATGTAAATCCTGCTTCATGAAGCCACCAATCTCCTTGGGAACAGCAAGCAGACCATAACCTGACCCTCGGTGTGACTAAGCACAATAGTTAGTCCAGCCCAGCCCATCTACTGTCTCTTGGGACTGGCCCTATTTTCAATGTGAGGAAAGAGGAGAGAAAAAAACAAAGCTGCATGTGGCACAAACTGGACCCCAGAGAATCCCAAACCAATTTGCGTTTGACAAAAACAAACGATGCCATGAGTCTTGATCTTAAGGTTTGTGAAGGTTGCAGCAGAAGGAGGGTGCTAGGTTTTGAGGTGCTTGTTCATTAGCGAAATTAAGATGGAGGTCTGGAGGTGACAGTTCGGTAGTAAGTAGACAGTGGGTCAGCTTGTGTGTGCTCAAGCGCGATTATTAAAAAGACACTGCTGATCCTGCCCTGCCTGTAAGGATCTCAACAGGCCTGGCCTCCCAAAAGCTCAGGCTCATTGATACCCCTGTGCTTTGTAGTCCTTCAAAAAAGAGAGCTGTAGAACACATTCATTGAATCCTGAACGTGTGGAGAGCAGGATCTAACCCAGAGGCTCTAACGCCCCCTTCGACATTGCGCAACTATGTGGCATGAAATTGCTTCCACATTTTCTTTGGTGATGTCACATTGAGAGGTTATGATGATGAACCTTTAACATCCCTGCATTAGGTTCTCGAACTTCACTTGTAGCTCCTCTAAAATTGCTTGAGGGTGACCTTTTGGAAAGGCCTTTATGCCTTTAAATGCACTAGAGATTGAATTAACAGGCTCTTGTTGAGGTGCATTGGTGGTGACCTGTTTAAAACTAAAGGTCTATGGGCATCTGTCCAGTTCATAGGCACTGAGGCGTACCATGCAGCTCAATAGAGACATGTCCAACCACAACTATCTTAGCCCTTGACTACCAAGCTTGTTGAACTCTTCACCCACCCCTTTAGAGGACATTCACTTCTTTCATTAGACAAATAATAGCATGCCTTGACCACCATTTTGTAGGTCAGCTAGCAGGGCTTTTGTCTTCATGCTAAATAACTAAAAGAACCACCTCTAATTAAAGCTGTGAGCATAGGACTAAATGCTTCCCTTTTTTGAAGATGAAATGGCTGTATCCGGTGTGCTATATTAAGCTGTTACTGTGCATCTAAATTGGCTCCTATTTTTCACAGCGGCTTTTGTGACACAAGGCATTCAGCATCACAAGTTTTAAAAAAAATGAGTAAAATGAGATGTAAATCCCACAATTCATTTGGCAATGTGTGCCGTAAGGGTTTAATTCTTCCATCCAGGACCAAAATGGTGCAACATTACTCTGATATACAGACAAAGGCAGTAACAAAGTTGTTCATATAAGGCTATTGTCGGATGCTGGCAGGGAATGAAATCAGCGAAAGTGCCCGAACAATAGGGGAAGTTTAAACAGGCTGCAGAATTTTGGTTAGATGCACAAAAAGAGACCTGTGAGTTGGCAAAGGAGGGAAACCTAAGGTGCGAGAAAGAGAGAGAGAGGAGGGACCTTTGGATAAGGGCTTGGTAAGTCCTCTAGCTCCATTGAATCCTTGAAACAATCCTTACTTACAGCTTGGATTTGCATTTGTAATAGAGTTCAGGCCCCTGTTTGTGAAAGCCTTTGGTTGGGCCTGACCCTGTGGTTCGGCCCCACGTTGACACGCTCTGTATTGCCCCAGCCCCATCCTGCCACAACCCACAGAGCTATCATGGGAAAATTCACCAACTTAAGGGAGCTTTTGGAAGGCATGGGCTGGAATGAAAAGCTCAAGGCAGCCGCAGTGGTATTTAGTAGGGGAAATTACTTGGGCGTACAATAGAACCCACTGCTGTTAATTACTTCTAACAAGGCTCCCCGAAAATACCCGGTGTGACACATGGGCTCGAAGAGAGAAAGGAAATGAATATGAGACATACAGTCGAACCTTAAACCTCTCGAAAGCCCTGTCCTGTTCAGCCTTTGGCCAAACTCTTCATCGTTCTCGTTTCAGTCTCTGAAGAGTACTAAGTCAGGAGAAACTTCTTATTTGATTTGCTTCTGTGAACGAAAACATCTAATAGCTCTGGGTGGTATTGTGTGTGAAATACTACCCAATTAGCATGTTCGGCTATTCTGTTATGATTTTGCTTAGAAAGGAAATATGAGCCAAGAATAAGTTATGCATTTCCCATATCATGGGTTTGTTGAGGTGGAAATGGGTTACATATGTAGTAGCTAAATAGTGTATCCCACTGCAGTTCTCACAATTAGATATGATTTCAGCCTCTGGAGGAAAGATCAGGCCGAGCTCAAGATCTGTCAGGCGTTAAGTAAACAACACTCAGTGACTGCCTTGCAGTTGTCATTCAGTACTGACTTATGCAATCCAGAAAGAGAAAAAAACTAAGTTGGACTGGTTGGTTTGATTATTTTAGCCACCACTGGTTGATATAATAATGGTTGACTCATAACTCTGAGGTTTCAGGTGATTGGCTCAAAAACCCTATGAGTGCCCATGACTGAAAATGGCTTATTAAATGATTTTCAAATCAAATAGTTTTGGTGGGTCCTACACCAACCTATCAATTATTATTGAGTTGATTGGGTATGCTAACAGGCAATTTTACCTGTATGGACCACCTTGGAGGGAAAAAGTGGTATATGCATCAACAATTGTTCTAAAAAAAAATTATGTTGATTTTAAACAGTATGGTGGAAGAAGATGTTAATATAGTGTCAGTGTTAGCAATGTTAGTTCAACCTCTTTAGCTATGACTATATTTACAATAAAGAGTATGACAGCCTGAAGTAACTTATAACATTTAGAATAGTTGTTAATAAAATATTAAGGGCACACATTTTCACTATACATGTATAAAAAAATAATAATAATAACATCAGTAATGCTATATTTTAATGTCCAGAATTATGCATTAGTTAAGTAAAACACACTAGTAATTAATAATTAACTTAACATATAAGGGCATATTAGCTATTTACAATTTATAAAAAAGTTGAAGGATCCAAATTCATGCAAAAAATAAGCTAGTGTATAATAAGCATTATTTACAGCCTAGCAAACCCAGACAGATCTCATGGCAATAAATACATATTTTATGAGGTGGTTAATTCGTACGAATTCTTGTGACCTTACAAATTCATATGATTTTTGTTAAAGTTGCCAATTCATATCAATTTGTACGAATGACCAACACAGTCTCACGACCAATTTGTATGTATTCGACCTTAATTGTACGATTTTGCACGATTTGTCTAAACTGCAGTGACGGGTAGGGTTAGGGGCGGGCTTAGGTGTAGGTCATTAATACAAATTCATACGAATTGGCAACTCGTAAAATACATACGATTTAGCAAAAATCGTATGAATTCGTACATGAGAGCTGTGAGACTGGGCTTGAATGACCTACAGTACACACTTAACCCCACCACTGGGGTTTTAGACAAATTATCCTAAATTTTTCACTAATTTGTATGAATTCATACAACCTATCTCGTACGAAGTAGCCACCTCATAAAATACATATGAACTGGTCGTGAGACTGTTGGCAAACCATGTATTATTTGTGTAGTAAAGCAATTAGTTATATTTCATTGATTCAACTTAATAGACTAAATTAATGTGATATTTCAACTGGACAATATGGACTATATTGACATGTAAACCAAGCTTAGTTGGTCTTTGTAGATACTCCACAGCAATGCATCAGCATTCAAGACCAATACATTTTAGAATTCCTTTTGAATGTCAGTAAATTCAAATAAATTAACTTTGACCTAAACAAAACAAAATATTCCAGACATTAAGAGTGTTTTAATTAAGAATTATTGTCTCAAAATGGATTACCCAAGTATTGCGGGAATTAAGAGAGTGCCATACAGCTGCCATTCTCCTGCAAACCCAACCGTTTATGTCTGGATATTTTCCAGGGAATCTTTTAATTACAGTGAGTGAATTGAACTGTGCTGGGTGGGCAAGATAAATAACAGGCAGCTTAGGCTGTATATGAAACAATTAAACTAATCTATATATTTAATTAAAATAACACATCTGGGAATGATTGTTAGTAATAGACAAGTACCTCACAAATCGAAGTGTCTAACACAATCACTTCCAAAAGCCTGCTCATAAAGCATTCCAATAGACAAATGGGACAGTCTTGTGGGTCTGATTTAAACACATTACTTCACTAGGTGAAAGCACTTTTATTTAGAGCATTCACATGCAGGTTCTTTCTCATGAGTATTTATGAGTTTGGATGCACGCTGCACTAAAATGTTCTCATGATTTAATACAAAAGTAAAACTCTCGTCAAATTAGCTTTATTTTATCCCTGCTCTTATCTATATTAGACTGTTGATGTAAAGGAAGTCACTAAAGCAACTAAGCATTTTAAAAACATTTTATAGACAGTTGTGCATGATATAAATCGGCAAAATAAAATAAGAATGTGTAGAATGTCACCTCAAGTTTTTGTTCTTGCTGAAACCTATTTCTGGTCAACCACCTGAGCAGAAACAGATTTCCCCACTGAGACATTCTTTACAAAGGAATGATAAATATTAATAACCATCTAAAGCAGAACAGTTCATTTCTTTATTAGATTATCATATTTTGGTAGAGTGTTTCCATTTATACAGTGCCTTCTAATAATTTCTCATAATTGGTGTTGTTTTAAAACATATAACTCCACACACTATTCTGTTTTAGATACATATTTATATTAAAAAAATGAAAAAGTGACACACTTTATTTGCATAACTCTTACATATCATGTATATTTTAAGTATTAGTCCTAGATTATCATTATTTTCTCTTGGTTAGGGATATAGGAATATTTATTAATTTTATACAATTTTTCTTGAAAAGTCAGTGCAATATAACACATTTTAGAACAGTACAGTATATTGTTATTTGTTGTCAAGTAAAAAATATACAAAACAAGATTCAAAATCAAAGATTCAGTCTCTGAAAGATCATAAAACTTTGTAAACTTATAATTCAAGATATTTAATCATGCTTATTTGTTTTAAAGTTCAAACTCACTAAAATTGAATTTTAAATTGAAAACATTTCAATTTAAAACGATTCTTTTTACATTTCAGTGGAGCAAGACATCAAATTGATGATTTTTTTTCAAGTAAACTTATGTAGTTTTTTTCAGATTCGATCTTGTTAACAGATTACTAATGTTCTCGGGAAACAATACAGAAATTCAGAAGACACTTATCTGTCTGTTCAGTTCTATCTGGTCCATGAGGGACCAACATCATAAGTACATGGAAACATACACACAACTCCCAGGATACACTGCACCCCATAAGGGTGTTTGCATGGATCAAACGTTCAAGCAGTAACAGAAAAATGACATTAGCAGCAACAGCAGGCACACAATGCCTCTGTGTGTGAGGCGTAGAGGAAGGACACTTGTGCCGTGTTCCTGCAAGCCCCTTGTGTCTCAGAGACCCTCACAGCGGAGTATGTGAATGATTACCCATGCAGCCCCTCTGCTTTGACTGCAGTACGTCCAGAGGCCCAAGGTGAGTTGGGCTCCTTACCGCTAAGTGTCTGAGGGCAGACATGGCCCTCAAACTATTATTGTAAGGACCGGCTCTGGCTGCAGTTTCTCAGGGAGCTGATGTCCACCAAATGAAAGAGCAATTTGTGCCATCTGTTCAGGACCGGACATGTGTTTCCTATTCTCCAGGCCTGTTGAGCCAGGCAGAGACCACATTAACATAAAAAAGTAGGTACGACTGTTCCCTTATTTAGCCCCAAGCCTCTCAGGTTGACGGGAGAAGGCAGGCTCCTAAATGATCTAATTTATTATTATTTAAATCTTATTTACTTTCTGTAGAGTGCATCAGAATGAGGCAGCTCCCGGGTGTCTGGTAATCGCACCGAGGGTCTCGTTAACCTCCAGTTTAGTAGATTCCCTCCCCCGTTTTCTTAAAAACACTCCCACAGAAGCTTACCACAGTTTGGTGACCTAATGGTCCGGTTCCTGACATAACCATCCATGTACGAGTACCGCAGGAAGCAGGTAAAACAGTTCTGGGCACACACTGCAGGGGCCAAAATAAAACCTAGTTAGGCACAATCACTTCTATCCTTGTCTGGTTTAACTCTTTCCCGCATGTTCCCTGTGCGTGATATTGAAGAAAAAGCTAATTTGCTTTGGCTAAAGCTCAAGTTGTGAATTAATGGATGTTGCAGAAGTTTATTAGTGAACATGTATGGGAACATTTACACTGTGTCTTCCAGCATATTCCAGGATAATGGGAAAACATTAGCTTTGCTCAGAGCCATGTTAGTTTTATTCATAGTTTACTGGAACGGTTTGCTCTGGAAAGAAAACCTTGCCATTATTTATTCAGCTTTATGTCTTTTTAGGCCCATATCCTGTTATTTTTTCTTTCATTTGAACACAAAAGGAAACATTTTTTATACAATTTTACAGATCTACAGCAACAGTACATAGTGACCACAGCTATCAACCTGAAAGGACAAGTAGTTTATTTGACGTGCATTTTGATATTCCATCATTTCTAGCCATTGTATGACACAGATACAAACTGTAAGTTTGCAAGTTGGAATATGATTTTTTTTTTTTTATAGAATATATTTCTAGAGAATGATGTGGCCACTATAAGGAAGACAGCTGGGTACTTTACAGTGTCCCTGTTACATATGACAATGGTCAATTATGCATAATTACAACTAACCCTAATCATAACAATGTTAGTACATTTTTATTAATATTATCTGTACTTAACCCTGGTGCTGTGTTGAAATCATTTACATAATTTGGTATTCCTGCTCAAAAAATGACCAACCTACAAAAAACTAAACTAAAAAAAAACATACTGCTTCTCCAATTACACTATATTTTATCACCAAATCTTGGGTTCAATCTTTTTTGCATCCTGAATGAATAAATGAATAAATAAGTAAATAAATAAATAATTAAACAATTGTGACAATGTTCACCCAAAACGTGATATACATAAACTCAACATAAAGCCTGAAACCAATACAAATCTTGTGCTAACTGAAAGAAAACAAATCTAATACTTGGTAATAATATAGTATAATAATGAGACAAGGTGAGACAAGAAAGTTTAACAAGGTGGGGGAAAGAAACCCTAACTAGGACAAAAATTGTCAAAAAAAAAAAAAGAAGAGTAAAATTTTATAGTTTATATAGTCCTAAAGTTATCGGGTAAAAGAAAGCATTTATCTATTTTAAGGTGTCCTTGTTACAGTGTAATTATACATTTAAGTACTGGGTAATTAACTGTGTATTTATGGTTAGGGTTAGGATTTGGCTTAGTGTTACTTGCATGTAATTAATTGTTATTATAATAGTAAATACATGTGACATGTATAGCATGATATCTTAAAATATAGTTAGTGAAAATCCTGTGGATGAAATGTGTAATTACACTCTAATAAGGACACATTAACATTAAGTGTATGAATAAATGCATTTCATCCGCGGAAAAAAAATAAAACAAAACAAAACTGCAACTGGTGAGTATTTATTTCTTACTTTATTTCTATTTCCTTATTAAATATTTTTGTTTTCACAAGTAACGTACAGTGGGATCCTTTCACGGACACACTCAGTAAAAGTAATTTGACTTTTGGGAAAAGACTTTTAGAAGACTTCTGGAAGATTACTCAGTGCAGAACTTATGGACTCACCAGTGTAGAGTTTTACTAACATTTCTTTCAAACTGCTCTTGGTGAGGTGTATGTGAGACTGCCAGTAAGAAAGAAGAACTGGAATGAGAGCAGGATCCTCACTGTGCCAGTCAGTGCCCTCTCCTGGACAACCTGTGGCAGACGGGCAGGAGCGAGTCCAAACCCCAAAGAGAGGCCCAGCTGCTTTAAACACCACTACCATGGACTGAAGGTAGCATATGAAGTCACTGAATGTATCCTTCCTTTGTCAGTATTAGTACCTGACTCTGTGCTTCTTCTCAAATGAAAACCGCACTTCAAATGAATCCTGAGAACTTGAGAAGGCAGAAATTCTGCATTTATACATGAGAACAACAAAATGCACAATGCTTATTCAAAATACACAAATCAGAATACTGTAGAAAATAGTCGATATACTGCTTATACTGCTCGAGAGAGGTAAATAAGAAAGTGCCTTTTGCATAATGTCAAAGATGAACAGCCTTGGTCAGAAGTCATTATCATATGCAGCGGTGAATTTCTCCTTCACGGCTCCGCAGAGGAAGTTGGTGTTCAGTCAGATCACCTCTCTTGCGGAAGCACTTACGCTGTGTGCCTGCCAGCGAACAAGACAGTAGGAATAAATGAGCCTTTTGTCAGAGAGTAATGAATAGAATTTTGTGCAGTTTGATTAAATCATAATGTGTTTCGTAATGAATCTTCTCCCCGATTCCATTATTCTGTGTGTTATAAGTGCTAAATATAGCTGTGTAATAGATTCATTTTTCCCCTGCTTTACTCAGAGGTGATTCTTTTATGCATGTGTCAGGTATATTTAACCACACTGAAAATCGTCCAAATGCAGAAGGTCTATACAGTGATTCAGAGCAGAGCCGTCTGAGAAATGTCAGCCGCGTAGAAACATTTTCACACACGGAGTAAAAGAGGGAAATATAATCTGTTATCCTGTGGTAAAAGGATTCTGTTTTACAGTCACCCTAAAAAATAGTTTGAACAGCTTCACATATCACCCATGTATGTTTTGTTTTTATCCCCTCTTCCTTCTCTTTATTCATCTGGGAGTTTGCCCAGAACCGTTTACATTTTCCATCAAATACTAAAATGCTCTGCGATTCAGTATCCGGTCGGCTAATATTTACCAGCATAATTCATGTGTTTTAAATGGATTTAAAATCACTCAAATGGCTAAATGTAAACTAAATTTGATTATCATTTTTATGAATTAACTGCAGAATGATGCTGTTTAACATCATTTGCAATGAAACATTAACCCTAGACACTGTGACTTTTTTTAAAATACTTTTAAATCAGTCAAAAGTGACAGTAACATAATTCTACAAAATATTTGTATTTTAAATAATTGAGATTAATATTTATCAAGGAATCCTGAAAAAAAAGAAGTATCACAATTTCCACACAAAAATAAATAAATACATTTACATGATAATAATTCATGCTTTGTAAGTATCAAATCAGCTTATTAGGATGATTTCTGAAGGATCATGTGACCCTGAAGTAATTTGTCTTGGGTAATGATGCTGACAATACAGCTTTGCCGTCACATAAATACATTACATTTTGTGTATAAAAAAATATAAATCAAATAAGCATAAATGCAGCATAATGGACTTTTTTTTCAAAAACTCTAAAAATAGAGAACTTAGAAGTGTTTATTATATTTTAGTTGTCATTTTCAACAAACTATATAAAAGTACGTAAGCACTTTTTAAATACAATTTTTAAAACGCATAAAAATATAAATATATATAATAAATATGTTTGGTCACCCTTCTCGAATTCTTGTTGGTTCAGGTTGCTTCAATAAACACCCTATTTGCTGCTTATTAATAGTTAAAAGGGTGGTTGTAAAGTTTAGGATTAGGGATGTAGAATATAGTAATGCAGAATATGTGCTTTATAAGTAGGCCTACTAATAAACAGGCAATATATTAATAGTAGTCATGCTAATAAGCAACGAGTTAGTGAGAGTTGGTCCCTATGCTAAAGTCTTATCAAATGCTTTTTTTACACACGCTTCAATGTAATATTTCAGTATTCATTTATAATTTGTTGGTAATCCTGTATGCTTTTGTTATTAGCTTTGGATAAAGCGTCTGCTAAGTAAAATACATTTATAAATGTTTAATTTTCCCAATGGAACCCATTTAGATTGGATATTGTAGGTAAATCTGTGGGACACTTGAAGTTTTCGATGTTTGGAATTACATTTCCACACTTTGTTAGCCCATGCCTGATCATTAGTGGTTTGTTATCAGTGGCGCAGTGCTCGAACAGCAACTGTCCGCTGGCCCTGATGTGGAGGCCCACTGATGCCGTCAGGACGTTTGTAGTTTTCTCACGTCCCTCACTTCCACATTCCGAGAGGCTCTCTGGAGACTCTGATCTCAACCGCCCTCCCCGCTCAACCCTCGCTTTCCAGCCCGCACCTGCTGTTTCCCCGGCAACAGAGCAGGTGCTCCCTTGGTGTGGCCGGGTCGTCTCCCTTGACAGCCGGCCCTCCCAATCCACATCGGCCTCAAAAACAACAACAGATCGGCCACACAGTCTCTGCACATCAGCAGAGCCAACCCAATGTCAGAGTGCTTAAACAACTGGGCAAAGTGAGAGCAATGTCACCTACATACATGTGCACAGCAGGACACTTTTATCTATCTATCTATCAATTAATTATTCATTAACTTGGCAGAAGGGTTCTCAAGGATATTATTTAGATGGACAACCTACATGTATGCTCAATTCCATGATGCATACTTTGAAAGCAGACTTTACGTTTTCAAGAAAAAATGGTTTTGGACTGCAGGACCTTGTTCTCTATGTTTTTATCCTTGTTTTTCTGAGATATTTTTCTGCTCTAACCTTGATCGCAGACGCAGGGATAAATCCCAAGGAGACCCACTGTTAGTTCAGAAGGGTCACTGGTGGCCTGTGGAGGTGTACTGAGAAACAATGGCAATTTAACATACAAAAGTGTAGTGTGGAGATTACAAATATATAATTGTGCCTGCTTGTTTTGCCAAGTTTTACAGGATTTATTGGCCACTTTCGGATCCAGTGATGTGTATAGCTAATGAACGAAAAAAATAAATAAAATAAAATCTATATGGCTGTATGTAAGTGTATGTAAAAATGATAACCTGGTTGCATAAAAATATGTACCTCTGTACACTTTTTGTGCAACACCGTTTTTATATCACTTACTGCATGTTTCGCCGCAGTTTCAAAGAGAAATGTCCACTGAGTGGCTCTAAAACACAGGCTCAATACATGAACCCTCCCGCATTTTTATTATGTTGATATAGGTATGGATTGGCGGCAGTTCAGAATTCAAATATTAATGCCCTATAATGTTAGAAATATGCCCTACACCAAATCAAATCCTAAACCTACCCAATAGTGTTAACAAATGCAAATCTGATATAAGAAATAAAACATTTGTTGATGCAACCGTGCCATTTCAACTTCCGCAGATTTGAACTGCTTTGTTGAACTGCAGTTACACGGGATTTGAAACGGAGCTCCCCACCATATTAATATTGTTTTGAATATTGAATTTGTAAAATAAACAATGTTGAATCATGAATGTTACTTGTGAACCACATGGTTCGGTGTTAGCACCTAAATTGTTTAATCTAAAGTATTAAAAATGGTTTTGCTTGCTGATAATACAAATTTTATGGTTCTGGGGAAAATTTGGAACAGTTTATACAGTGGAAAATGAACTGATGATTTTCAAAAAATGGTTTGATGATAACAGATTTTCACTGAATTTAAGTAAAACAAAGTTTATTAGTAACCGACAAAGTAACAATTAATTTAAATTATGGATTAACAATGAGGAAATAGAAAGAGTGTATGAAATTTTTAATCCTGTCAAAATAATCTGTTTTGTCTGGTAACCAAACAACTACTCTGCATAGCTGTCTAATACCCAAAACCAAGTCTTAATATCTGGTACCCAAAACAGTCTTCTATCAGCCAAGAAGTTGACTGAGTAAAGCCAGTAAAGAGCAAAAGCAGAAGACAATAATGATTAAAAATGAGCGGAGTTTATTCAATAATTTCAATTTCACTACTCAGACATCATCTGACCAGCACAAATCCAATAACACTTCCTCTGAATCCGTTCATTGAACAAACATTCATCATAAAACGTGTATTCAATCATTTAACAGTATAGATCTAGACAAAAAAATGACTCTATATATTTGGACTGCTGCCAGAATGTATTATGCAGATCTCATTGTCTAAACCTAAGACAGGACAAACGGACTTATCTATTGCAGACTTCTCTTGCTGAAGGCGAAAAGCAAACAGTAAATGATGAACATTTGGGGTGACCATGAACAGGCACCTGCACAGGACCGGCCAGTGGAGACAATCTCCATCTCCAGACTTCCTCTGACCCCTGAGGAGGGAAAGAAATGCCCTTATCACAGGGCCTGACCCCAGTCCCGGTCACACTCAGATAGGAGCTCCCCAGAGAAAAGCCTCCATGCTCCTGAGGAAACAAACATGCTGCCTATCACAACAGTGGGGCCAGATGATGGCCCGGGGTCCCCTGATCTCATTTGGCCTAGTAAAAACCCACGCTGCTGGTGTGACTCTATCCTATATTAGGCTAATAACCTCAAGATGACCTTGCAGTAGGATGCCCCTTAAGGTTCATGCACAAATCTTCCCAGTGTGCATCCAGCTGGTCTTGATCTTGCTGACCCACACTCACCTCAGTCAAAACCACTGGCTCATTTACATTCTTCAGTAGAGAGAGAGACGAGGAGCACGGCTACTGCATTTACCAACACAATCTCATGGTAGTTTGTAAACATTTTATCTTTTGACAATTGGTGCCTAATTCGGGAACATTATTTTATGGATGAATTTCTGAAGGACGACACTTTTCGATTTGTATAAATAGTACAAGAGAAATATATTTTTATACATCACCAACACTTATTTTTTTGACTTTTGTAACATTTCTTGACTGTATTGTGAAGGGTTCACTGGTGCTGCAAATAAACTCATAGAGCTACACTTCAGGTCTTATTTTACCAGTACTAGCTGTGCCTGAATTATTCATTGGTCCTACTTCGATATTCTGCTATATTCTAAGATGCAGTCACCATAATGTTGCATTTTTAGTGTTTCTATAAACCCTTCTATAAAGGCTTTCCCCAACAAGGATATTTTTGCTTTTGGGGAAGCTGCACTTTATTTTGGCACCTTTGTATATTTTCACTTCATTTATTTTCAGCAGTGAAAGCATAGGGCAAACTGATGTATAAAGTGTCTGACAGGAAGTGTTCCCCTCCCCTCAGGACTTAATTAATAGAAAGTGGTGGTGCTGTTGAGGTGTTAGAGAGAAAGAGATAAACAGAGAAATAGCAAGCGATGGAGGGTGAGGTGAGGAGAGGCATGGCACTGACAGACAGGAGGGTAAATTAGTAAGTAAAGTGAAAAATATGCAGAGTGATGGAGACGAAAGTGTGTGAAGAAGAGGTGAGAGGACGACAGATGCAGGGAATGATGAGTTAGAAAAAGAAAAGAGGAGAAGATGAGGCGGGTACGAGGACGTGGTAGCCGATATGACTGATCCTATATGTTCATTGCTGCAGAAGATATTCTCCCAATACCATCCAAAATGCAGAGCTAAATTAGGTGAATGGCCGTAAAAATGCTAAGATTATTTTTTGAATGTCCACAGTGTACACATGATGTCAATGTATTACTCTTTTGTTTACCCAACCACAGATCAGCCACAATGAATGTGAACTGGGTTTAAAATTTGCATTAAATAGGAAAGTAAATAACTGTATGATGGATCCTCATGTCCAAACCTGTATGGTGTACAACACAAAGGGACAACATTCAAGAACCACTGTAACCAGATGTAAAGTTCAGTTCACTGACAGAGGTCCAGCCACATCATTTCCAGATTGCTGCTACTAAAAAAAAGTAGAAAAAAAATGTAAGAAAAAACAAATTAATAATAAATTGATAAAACTATTATTAAAATTATTTTAACATTTTTTTTTCAAGGAAAAATAACACAAAAAAATCAAACAAAAAAACAAAGTAAATATAAAAAAAACTATATGTGTGTATATATATATATATATTAGTGCTGTCATAAGATATTATGCATATATAAATACAAACACATGCATGTATATATTATATTTAATAAAATGTTTATATATTAAATATAAGAACATAAATATATAAATTCATTACATGTAAATACTTTAAATAAAAATACTGTATGTCTGTGTTTTAATATATACATACATTATAAATAAACAGTACAAACACATTAAAAAAAAAAAAATAGTCACACTAAAATATAGATTAATCGTTAATCACACTAATATATAAATACGTGTGATTAATCTCAATTAATCGCATCCAAAATAAAACTTTTTCTTTTTGTGTTTGTACTGTTTATTTATAATGTGTGTATATATAAATATTAACATACAAATTACATGAATACGCACAATAAAGCAATATTTGAAGGATGTTAAGCCAAGTTATACAAAAAATACACAATTTAGATTACATTCTTTCAAAAAAAAAATTATTAAAATTATTCTTTAAATTCGAAATTCGTTTAAAATGTGGGCTTTCTGCAGTGCACATTAAACTTAAAAAGCTAATTGCAAATATTTGGATATTTAATATAAGTAATCATGACTTTTTCATTTTGTTCATTACAAAAATAAAAAAGGAATAGTTAAGAATCCATGTCTTTGAACAATACGAGAACATAAAAAAATTACAACATTTTTGGGTTAATTTATTCTACTGAACACTGAATATAGCAGCAGGTCCTCATGACAGACATCACACCCTTGGCTTGCCTTCACCTCATCAGTTGTCATTTACTTCATATTCTGCTCCCACAGAGAAGGAATTAGAAATATTACTATGAGGACTCAGTGATAGTCGAGCCAGAAAAGAAGACGACCTCTATGATCCTTCTAGATTACAAATGCAGTGCTCTTGACCACGAAGAGGTTTCTCTTCTCTGTTCCCTTTGATAAAGCTAACACGTATTAGCATTAGCTTCACTATAGCGGTGATGCCAGTTTTCATTTGTGTTTCTCCTGCCAGTCTTTAACAAATCACATCTATCAAGGTCATGAAAAGAGTTAAATAATCTTTGTGGAGAGTTGAACTCTGGCCCCTGAATTAAATGATCAGTTTTTAACTGGAATGAATATGACAGTAGGGTTAAACACAGTAGTGTTGGTAATTCTTTGTGACAAGTGCCTTGACCCCAGCTGACATATATTTAATGCTTGTCTCTTCTCATCCTCACTCTTAAATTTCAGCTCCTTTCTTTGTTTTTTTACATTAAAAATCAGTTTAATTTGGATTACTACCTTCTCTTTATGTCCAACAATCTGTGATAATTCAAGATTAGCTATCAGCTTTACTAAAATCAAGCCAAGGACGTACAGTCGGGATTTTATTAGAGCTATCAAATAAATGTTAATTTAGTAATAATAATGTAATTAGATAATAAAGTAAAAAAAAAAAAAAAAAGAATTCTGTAAGAATAGTGAAATCCACCTCAGCTCTAACGACACAGGAACAATATCCTTGAAATCATTTTCACAAAGTTTTTTTTTTTCTGCATAATTTACTATACAGTAACAAGAACACTGTAAATAATATCATAGCAAGTAATTTAACTATTGTTTAATCAATTGAAATTCCAGTAACAGTTTACAATAAGGTCTCATATTTAATGCGCATTAACTAACATTAAATTTGCTGCATTTGTTAATTAAAAAACGTTCGTTCTAAGCTTAGGTATATTCAGTAATATGATTAGTTCGGGGACCAATTCTTTCTATTAACTAACTATCACCTACAACTTTTGCCTCAATAAACTCCCAATTTTCTGCTTATTATTAGTTAGTAAGCTAGTTGTTACATTTAGTGATCTAGTGATGCAGAATAAGGCATTCATATATACTTTATAAGTATACAAACAGCCAGTAAGCTAATAATATGCATGATAATAAACTGTAAAACTTTATTTTAAGAGTCCAAAATAATGCATTAGTTAAGCATTAATTAATGGTTAATTTGTTCACAATTACTATAAACAATAAACTAATGATTATCTGAACATATAGTAAGGGCATATTAGCCATTATTTACAATTCATTAGTCATTTTAAAGACAAACATTTATGCTATAAATAAACAAAAATAAGCTAGTAATTAATAATTAACTGAATGTATAGTAACCACATTTTATCCATTATTATCACCTTTGTAAGACACACACACAAAATCTTTCTGCATGTATGTCCTTATTTTGTGACAAACACATGGTTCATTTAACTTTTAACTATTTCTATTTTATTAAACTGTATGTTATTTTTAAAATTCTACATAAGCAGTAGAAAACTGTGTTATTCTTTAGTGATCTTAGTGATCCTTATATAAGTCTATAAACTTGAATATTACTCAATAGCTGCCATAATTAATATGGATTTAAGTTTCACTTTAGAATAGGGGGTCAAATTTCATTCATTAGCACTATATTAATGGTAGTTTAGCCTTAATTGTTAGCTTATCCTAATCAATAAACTTAAATATCACTCAATAAGTGTCATAATGTAGATTTAGAACAGGGGGTCAAATAGTCTTTATTGCAATATTTATAATTATTAACTTATTAAGACACACACACACACA
>JAUMHE010000056.1:3176716-3197202 GCA_032359235.1 Enteromius mattozi
AAATAAAATAAAATAAAATAAAATAAAATTAAATTAAATTAAATTAAATTAAATTAAATTAAATTAAATTAAATTAATTTAAATTCAATTACTTTTGTAATAGCAATAAATTATGTGCAATTACATGCAAGTAACCCTAAGCCAAACTCTAACCCTAAATAAGTATATGTAGTTTTGTAAATTCATATTATTCAGTACCGGGTGCCGTCAGAATGAGAGTCTAAACAACTGATAAAAACATCTCAATAATCCACACCACTTATGAATTGAAAAGCTGTGTTTGTAAGAAATCAATCCAATTATTTTACAAACCTATCTTGCATGGCCTGAGGGTTTGTTTTATACATTATATTATTTTTTATACAGTATATTATTGAACCACTTATATATTTGGATAACAGCGTCTGCTAAATGATGAAATGTAAATGTAAATATGTGTGCTATTCCTTGAAAAGTATATTTTAGATGTTTAATTTCCACTGAAACAACACGTTATAAAAAAACCAAACAACCCAAAATCGACCAGTGCACGAAAAACCAATGTTTTTACCTTTTAGCATTTCTGCCTTCATCTCAAGTGTCCTCTTGTGAAGCTGTGGAAGCTGCACGTTTCATAAGTGATGACCCATTTCATGTGTACTTTTTGAACTATTTGTGCACTCATCTGAAGCAATGCAATGACCCAAATCCCTGCAGTTCAATGTTGATGAATAATGTGTACTCAGCTATTTGCAGGCTGCGACTTGCCAATAGTATTTGCGGAAAGAATGCTAAACAAAGCGTTACTACTCCAGGTATCATATTGCATGAATAATAAATCAATTTCAACACAAATGGTATAAATATTCCTCATTCCTCGCACGCATAATGCACCATCATAAACACATATGTGGAGGTACCATATACTAACCACGCATTTGCATTTTAGCTTCATTATCCTACTCATTAAATGCAGCGGTGTAAGTATGCAGCGCAGATGATTCATGATTTGCAAACTGACCAAATAATAGGGAAACTCATCCTCTGTGAAATGAGAGATAGGTGTGGCCTGAGGGAAAATCTACAGCCGACCAATTGCAAAGCAACTGTTATGTTGGCTGGCGAGACAGAGGTGCCATTCCAAACTCTGATTGGCATGATCCAGGAGCAGATGGTGGAGGGATGGCATCCAAAACTGGCACCCAGAACACAGCATGGCTCTTCGACAAAAACAGCAAAGTCCGCTAAAGTGTAAGACAAAAGAAAGGCTTCACGGAAAACTCGACAACTCGGAGACGTACTGGGCTGCTTTATTGTTAGCGCAGTTGTTGTATAAAAGATATTACATTGAACATGGGGCTGCATGATTATGACAAAAATCACAATTGACAATTATTTCCTTGAAATTGTAATTGTGATTATTAATTCCGAACATCACAATTTACAATGAATGATGTTTATAGTACCACTGCTGGGGGCAAGCGCATGCCATATTTTTAGATGAAAATAAAAAAGCTAAAAACAACTGGAAAACTTGTCGCTTTTCAATAGTATCATGCCTCAAATGTGAACTATACATCGGATTGGTTTCTTCTTTAAATAAAAACACAAATAATAAATTCTGTAGTTTTTACAAAAATAATTTTGCAGCTGTGGTTGCCAGAAAAATTTTGTAAAAAATACAGAAAAACTGTAAACACATTTAAATTTTACGGTATAAAACTGTAATTCACAATTAAGGAAATTTTAATGTAAGCCAGTCAATTCCACAATGCACACTGCTATTCAAATTTGTTTTGTACCTTTAAAATACTGACAACCACAATAATAATGCAGTTGGTAGAAAAGAAAGCCACATGAAGAATCAAAGCCCATCACAAGTAGCTTCGCCATAAGCAGAAATATATACTAGTAGCCTATATAGAAGGTGCACAGAGTCATTAATGCAAACACAAAACACCATTAGGGAATTCTGGTAATATAAGTTTACAGTTTTTTGACTGTAAATTATGCATTGATTTGTTGTATTTACTTCTATAAACTGTACAATTAACAACATTTTGCTGTAAAATAACATGAAATGTCTGATTAGATGTTTTTCTCTGTACATAGTACGGGAACTTACTGTTAAATTATTAAAAGTTTAATCGGATATATCATATAAGTATAAGTACTGCAACGTAAAACTAACCTAAATGCCTTTGGAGGGTTATCACATGTCTTCTGAAGCAGATCGATGGGTTTTTGTAATAAAAATATTTCTAGTTTTAAAATTATAATGTAAAAACTGACTTTCATTTTTATTTCAGCCGAATTAACTTGTTTTGACAGCCTATTTGTATGAGTTAATTTGATTGAGAAAAGAAGAGGCAGTATTACCGTATGAAGTGGTCGCTGGTTTTCATGTTTGAGGTTTTTTGGCTGTGCTGATATCAGCGAAACGTTTTGCATTTAACTTTCACACGCTATAATAAGGGCCACACATGGCCTCAGACGAAACCTCAATGCTTCTGGGAAAAAAACCAAATGTTGTTTCCCTGTGTTTTTAATTGCTATTTCGGCTGATTTGTCTCTTTGTTTTGTGTTTCTTCACTAAATCATGCTCCAGACATGTTTACTTGTTAAACATACTGGGATTTGCTTCGTGATTGTGACACTTTTGGAGCAGGAATGGGACTGAATTGACAAATGATTCAGCTGTGGAGATGTGTCCCTTTAGGTTGCCTGAGCTTTTACACGGGTTTGATGTTGAATTCGAGCTCTAGACAGAAAGTCACTGAGAAAATGGCTTTAAATCATGGGGTTTTATCCTGGTGAGTAATTTGACAAAGCTTCTAGGGAAAAACACTGAATGAAATGACTGAATACAGCCCAACAACTAAATGAAAAGTGTACCCTCGACAGACAGGAGACAGGAGATTCCTGTACTGCTATTAAACATGATTGTGTGTATTTGTATTTTGCAGGGACATATATATTTATTTCAACATCTGCTTTCTCTGTTTTTATAAAAGTGGAGAATGTATTAGAAAAGAAAGTATTTAAGCCACACTGGAACTTTAAATCAATACTCAGACTTGATTGCGGTGTCAGAGAGTTGTCCAAAAAAGATTCAAAAGTGCAGCTAAGGACCAAAAAAAATGCCTATACTATAAAACGGTTTACACAAGTCTGACAGCTTATATCATATCCAGGGTGGAAAAGAGACTAGTGGGGAAAAATAATGAAATAAAAGTTAACAACAGGAGAAGCTAATATAATTGTCAGCAATCACTGTTCCTTATTTTCTAATCTGATTTTATTCCTTTTAAAGTATTAAATTGCTCTGAAAAATAAATGTAATAAACTCATTTTTCACCACAAGTAAGAGGAGACAGGGATTAAATATTCTGCGGCTGTTTCAGATGTGGAAAAAACATTTCATATAAATGTATGCTTGTAAAAAACGTTCAATCAGACATTAAGCATCTATTGATCATGATGTCAAAGTGTACTCAGTTTGTCTATGAAAAGATTAAATTGTTACATACAAAATGTGTTACATTGACACCGAGAGGATCTAATTCTTTCATGTCTAATATTTATGTCTTAAAATGTGCAATGGCGTATATATTTTGTAAAAAGCTGACTATTTCTGTTTTAAAAAAAGCAAGAGCTAACAACTGTAGTGCTCTTCTGATTTATATAATAATGTATTTTATTTTATTTTTTTATGAAAAAAAAAATCTTCACTGTTTAATTACTGAGGAAATGTAAAGTTTACTTAAAGTGAATTATTTTTAAATAATAATAATAATAATAATAATAAAGGTAGCAAAAAATGCTTTTATCTAATTGCCCAGAGTTTTTAAAAAAACCTTTTTCTTTTTAATGAATGTATTGACCTCTAAGAAACATATTGCAGTATATGACTCCATTTAACAGGTTCAGTAAATGAAAAATCCCTCTAATCCACTGTATTCATCTCCTGTGACTGTTTTTTTATCGAAGCTTAAGTGCTGTTTACTTCCTTTCTAAGTGTCTCTTGAAAGTTGTTCCAGTCGGTTTATGAATGTTGTCCGTCCCAGGCTCGGTTAGCCCCTACAGGCCGGCTCTCCACCCAACAGCTGCTTACACGGCTTTTAAAGGCCTAATATGACAGCTTGCAGCCTACGTACAGAAACAAGAATATTAATGCAGTCGATGTCTGAGAGCTACTTGCTCGTTTTGATGACAGTGCAGTTTTGTGAATTAAATGAGAAAATAAATGATTCCAGGAATCCAACCAATAATAGAGTGAGTGTTGGTAATATTTTAAATTATTGTCAAGTTACATTCATAAATGGTTTCATCGTTGTGGTATAAAAACACATTTTTGTCCATCCATTTATTTTATCTGTGCTCAATATTGTGTTATAGATTTTTTTTTTTTTTAAATAATGCAATGTTGTAACTAAAAATGTAATATGCGCAGCAATTAAACTTGCATTTTCAATTTTAGCCTGCAGTTTGTTTTTTACTGCATAACACAAAGCGTTTTCACAATTAGATCACCAAAATAGCTTCAGTATACTGTGTGTTATCAGTATCATTTAGTTCTTATATGCTGGACAGTGCAAGTTTAACCATAACATTTATTCACTCAAACAAAACCATGTGTTTATTCTTCCAGCTGTAGCTGAGGCGTTCTTGATGTGACAAATGTGTAGAGCTTAGTACTGTTTTTTAGGCAAAGGCAGTGCATAAATCTCGCTATGTGACATATAGTAACTGGAATTTGATGAGCTGCCTCGTGTGTTTTTGTCTTCCCTTCAATTTCCGACAGATGACATGACCTCTGTTGAACCTGGCGGTCTAAAAAACGGCTCTGTCTGGTGTGTAGGACCCAGCGAAAAAGGGAAGGTCCCGGTGAGAACTGAGACTGAGGAGAGAGAGAGAGAGAGAGAGAGACTCCTCCTCGTCTCCGGTGTCAAACTTGACATCAGCCTCTGAGCCGAGAATGGTAACTTGTGTCGGAACAGAAGCCCTCACATGAGTGGCATTGCTTCATGGAGTTATGTACCTTGCTTTGCCCCCTCAACTGCTATCATGGATTGCAAAACCTTAATACTTTTCCTTTTTCTCTACACGTTTATTTCCAGCGCAGAATTCATTATTCATCCGTCCAATGAAGGTAAGATAACGTCTGGAGTGCGAGACATATTCTGCCTCATCTCTGCTTCTACTGTGGCGCGTGATAGACTCTGTCTTTACCATACTGCCGATTGACTTGCGCTGGACCCGACAGGGTTTTTATTCAGCTCGGCTCTGACAGGGGAAATGACATCGAAGTGAATAGTTACCTGCTTTGCCTCCGAAGCGGATTCGATGGTATTGGTTAAACGCTCGCTCGTTCACTTTCTGTCAGAGCCGCTGCTCCAAACGAACCGAATCAATAATATCGCAGTTCCGCGTGAGGCGCATTGAACTGCTTGCGCGAGAAATAAATAGAAAGATGCCGCTGCAGATTCAACTTTTAGCGCTGTTTATTATTGTTTGTTAGGGTTACTTGAGCTGCGTGATAAAAGCGTGTTTTGAAGGGATCCTTCGGTTGGGAAAGCACGAACGCGCAACCACTGAGCGCCAAATCCAGTCCGAAAATCAACTGGACACACCGCGTAATCTTAGAATAGGCTACGTAAAGGCTCTTCGTGCATTTGGTGTATTTTTAATTTCCTCATAATTAAGTAATTGCTTAAATTATTTTGAGGTGATCTTGGATGGAGTCTAGGTAAGGCATATTTACATGCGCGGTAAGTTCATTCAGTTGCACTGCGCTTTTGTTGTAATAATACTTCAACTTATTGGATATACTTTGCTTCAAATGCGCCCTTTGTGTAAGCAGATATCACCTGCATTCGGGCGTCTTCTCACATATTCAAATAGCCTAGGCTAAACAATATTCTTCTTTACTATTATTATTATTATTATTTATTTATTTAGACTTTAAAAACACGCTGATACTAACTTCAAACATACAGATAGAAGTGCTTGCACTGTTAAAAAGCTTCTCACAGCTGCTTTTGATTTTATGAATATTGCTCAAAAACAATAAGATACATTATAGTTTATTGATGCCGACGTTGTTCCAGTCAGTTGTCTAATGCTAATCACACGATTAGTTATTAACTTAAATATATTTGCACATGTGTTGACGATTCATTTTTAAATTTTCAATCACGTATGAACGTGATGGCCTACAAACTGATGACATTTAAAAAAAGTGATCAAGTGAAAGTACAATCGTTTTTAAAGTCAGCAACTTAAAATCCTAAGCATATCAACCTTCGAAGGCAGCAAAGCTAGGCGCAGATGAAGGTGTTATATATATAAATATAACAAAAACTGTTATTTCTCGGACACAGTTTGTATTTTGACATCTAAACGTCCTGTGAAGCACTTAGAAAGGCGGCGGGGTCGAGATGTAGATGTAGGCCTAAATAAGGGGTGTGTTACTTTTACTACTTTTTTAAATGAGCTTTATATGCGTGTTTTATGTATCTTATGAATATCCCTAACTGTTTTGTTCACGGTGATTAGCATTGTTTGACCCGTTCAGAGCTATAAAGTGTTTTTCTGTAGTCGCTCGGGAGGAAAAAGAGACGTGAGACTTTTTGTCTGGCTGTAGCCCTTCTATACAAGTTTCCGTCATATATTCGATATATAGACCTGTTCATTAGCATTTCCAAAACTTCAGGTGCTCTTGATTATATTTGGCCTAATTGGAGAAAAAAAGTGAAAGCTACATTCGTTAATCTCATTCAGCAGCTTACTATTGTGCTGCGATACAAAAGATGAAAAGATTCGTTAATGGTGTGAATTTATGTTCGAAATGAAACGTATTTAGGCCAATTTGCTATTATTGGCTTTTCAATTGATATTTTTGTATCAGAGTGTAGATCTTTGTGGAAAGATGTGCTGTCAGCTTAACAGAAAGGTGGGCGATCTTTCTGATGTTTCACGATGTTTTAGCTGTCTGTTCTGAGGAACAGAGAGGCTTTTCTCTCTGATTGTGATTTATAGGCTGTGAATTACCTTTTGCTGAAAAAGTATGTAATGGGACGTGTTTTTCACCAGAGAGTGTCAGTATAGAGCCGCAGCTATTGATATCATTTGGAGCAAAGTGCTTTCTTACAGCTTGTAGTCGCCTGTTTATAATATCCTTACATGATCTGAATTCATAAAAATAGTAGGTTTATTTTTTAATTAACTAATATTGGACGTGTTGAGCGTCATAGGCCAGTTGGATGACCTCTGGGTAATCGCGGCTCACCTCCCGAAATTCATGCATTGACGCATTGTCTGCCTGAATTACGGTTTAATTAAAAAGTAGTTCAACTATACATTTCATGTTTATATTAACCCAGTTTCTTAGAATAATACATGTACACAACGAGCATTAATTCAGGAAAAAATAAATAAATCTTTGAGACTATAAATCCTTTCAGAGTCAATATGTGACTGAAAAGTTATATATGGATGCGAAGCGAGACTCAGTAGCCTGTTTATCAGAAAATAAGAAACTCTAGAGACATTTGAAAAGTATTAATCTTTATTTTTATATTTCTTTATTTAATTTCGATAATAGTGAATTATTTGACCTAACTTTCCTTGGTTAACAAATCCCATGGAACTGATTCTTGACCTGACTCCAATGACTTTTCAGTTCAGACGCTTTCTTCTGCTCGGGCTGAAACGGGCCGATTTACTACATGGGCCGTGCACTTTAACCCTTCACACCAGCTCGTAAAATAGTCGTAATAATAATCAAAACTTTAACGTAAAGCCTTTATTGCATGTAATGAATTTTAAGAACAAATCGGTGTTTAGCGCACCTCTATGCGACCTCATTCTTGTCGGTCTTTGCCGTGTGTGTTATTGTGTGTGTTTAAAGATGATAACATACCTATGTAAGTCGTTAATTTAATTGAGCAAAATTATTGAAATACATTACTACTAAGCTACAGCTGGCGGGATTTTTTTTAAACGATTAGAAAGTTGGGGAACAATTTAAGTATAGCCTATTGAAAACTCTATAGCCTACCTACAACATCTATAAACAACACCTACTTGTAATAAATAAATAAATAAATAAACAAAGACTGGCCTTTTCTGAATACCCAAGCAGCACAGTAATAGTCTAAAAATATTTGGACTATTTTTACTGCATTTTTCCTATAGGCTGTGTTACAAACAACAGAGTAACTTAAGGCCTACTTACACTGTCCTGTAGATGTATGCAGCATGAAATGTCACTTTTTTTTTCCTCACAAAAAAACTTTTTTTTCTCTCTTGGGTAATTTATTACTCTTCTCATTTTTGAAATACAAATGATGTTTTGTTGAGACTGCTAATTGTAACTAGTTTTTTGTCATACTTAAAATATACAAATTAAACTTCACTGGTTTTAAAATTTATTTAATACACAGTGGCAATTTTCTTAATCAGTAGCTGCCATTATATTTTATTTTTTTAATAAACAACACATGGCAGGAAAAAAAAATGGAATTGACATCTTTTTTTTTTTGGGATCTGGGCACACTGCCTAGTGAAACATACTTCTGTTTAAAGAAGCAAATTAATTTCTCTGCCATTTAGCCTGGCCTATGTGAGTCACGTTTGTGGTGGGTAAACCTTTGGGAGCCGTCTATAGTGTAATGCATACGGCCTGTCCTGTCGTCCGTATAGGCTTCTCGCGACAGGCATAGGCATTTTTCAGAGCGTGTGGGATCACAGCAAACAGTTGACCACATCCTTACATGCCGATTTCGACTAAAACAACACTGAAACATCTCAGGAAATCTTCGCAAAGCCCATCCGCATCAGCTCCAGAACAGAGCATCTGCCAAAAGCATAAATACAGATGTAAACGAATCATTCAACACATCTAGGTTTCCATTTTCTAACTTGTGGCCAAGATGGCGCAGTACTCAAGCCACAGAGCTCCTCTCGCTCAGACTACAACATGGTGTGGTGTGATGTCACGGTGCGCTCGTCTCCAGACGGGATGGCTGATGGGGCTTTTAGACGTTTGGAAATTTGCTTACACTTACAATGCATACAATGCATACCGTATCATCAGTACCGTAACGCATGCGGTTGTGCTTATGGGTGGGTTTTGGGCGGAGATGGTGTACAGAAAAGCTGCAAGCATTCGGGCTGAGGCAGACACCCCGAGACTCGACTGAATTATTCATGGCATAGAGGTTAATACTTCATTGCCATCGTGCCACTATGGGTGGACGCTTCGATCAGGCTGCAGGACTTGCTGTTGTTTTTCCATTTGAATGTGTTTATTTTTGGTTTTTCGGATAGTTGAGTTGGGGAATTAGCAAACACGGAGCGCCAAATCCTGACAGCTAAAACCTAAAATGTGGTTTGACTCGTAAGGAAGCCATAAATCATAACTTACCAGTACTGACCTCTTGGTTTTGCGCTTCACGGCGACCCTTGTTGAAGCTATAGGCCAGCTGCAGGGGAGGATCTAGAGCGGGTGAGAAAAGGGATCATTGCAGCAGCAGAGGATATTTCGGATCATGTATCGCAGCCTCTTGTTCTCACTCGAAAAATCCTCCACCTAAGTGTGTCTTCTACACCCACAGTCAGATTTTAATAAAGCCAGGCATCAGCTCCTCTGCTCTCTCCGAGGACCCGGTGGTTCTGAGGTGTTCAGACACCTGACTCTCATCTTAATTCAATAACTGATTTAATTAACTACCTGAGAGGTGAAGAGGACGGTGAGGAGAGAAGGCAATGTGCCATTCACGGGCCATATGCTTCTCTTAAACCCGTGCAAATCTCATTCAGATCATAATCGACAGCCGTGGTCGCGGATATGTGTAACGTTAGTGGCTATTTTCTGCGAGTGCTGTATGCTATTCGTCTGAAACACAGCAAGATCTTGAAGAATTATGTGACAAGGCTGTTGTAAAAGGGCGATTTGTAACACACTACATTTTTTTCACAAAGAAGATATTGGAGCAATGATACTCGTCTAGCATGTGGGTTAGGGTTAGGAACATTTAAAATAAAAATATGTAGGATTTTATTATTATTATTATTATTATTATTATTATTTTATACGTTCCTTCATTGCGATTTTTTACATTTTAAAAGTATCAGTGATATTCAGTGTAAATACAATGTAATAAATATTATGTTATATGTTTATATTATTTATTTATTTATGCTTAAAATGTTGCCTAAATTAATTTTCACACCAGGACATTTCAGCACACATATACTATTTCATGTCAGATATCAATAATACGATATAAAAGTGAAATTATTATGCTATAAGCAAAGATATGCATTTAAATTAAAGGCATCATAATTTCACATTTCTGTTTTTATTATGAGTTACTGACATTAAAAACTGTAAGTATGTATATATTTATATATATGTAAGTATGCGTGTGTGTTTATTTATTATTTCATTTAAAATTACAATACAATAATATAGTGAAATTATGAGACATTTAAAATTAGATGCATATACGGTATTTAATGTCAGTTACTCATAATATAATTTAAATGGAAAATAATAATGCATTTACATTTTTTATAGGTTAAGGTAATGGGGCAGTTTTTATACACATTCCTTGTCTTTGTTAAATTCAATATTATGATCTCAATGTTAATATATGTGTGATGTGTGTATTACTCTTGGCACTTGTACATGTTGATCACAGCACAGATTTGTAATAAGTTGCGAGTTGTAAAGGAAAATGTGAACAAAATTGCAGTTGCCTCATACTGAAAGTTGCTTCAGCTAAATAAGTAATTCGTCATTAGTCACTTAACCATTACATTTCACATTGAGCTGTTCTTATATAGTTTGTGAATGAAACATAACCACTCTTAATGTGTGTGATCAATGTGCCATGTGCTGATGAAAGGAAGACAATAGCTAGTAGTGCAGGGATGATACATTAGAGAGAGAGAGAAAGCCCTTGGCGGCCTGTGGTTGGAACTCTAGATTATTGTCTCGCTCCTGTATTGATTTACCTGTTTGGTCTGGTGTGGTTGGTTGGATGAATGAGATGGCCGTTAGATCAGCTGCTTGATGCTACACTGTTGGTAGAGAGGGTGGGGATGACGTTGGCTGTGATTTCCTTCTCTTACAGCTGCAGAATTGGCCTCACCCATGTAGCTTTCTAATTTTATGGTCTCAAATTTCCCTGGTCGGCTCAATTTGAGATCCGGGCTCAGCTCATTGAGAAATTTAAATTGGAACCAATGGAGCTGGATGTGAGCTGCCATTATCTGACACAAGCAGATAGCTTTATTATAGTTAATAGGGATCATCTGCAGTTTGAGAAGAGCCAGCTGTTTGGCTAGTGCTCAGGTGCGCTGTCGTTTTCTGCTGGAAGTCCATAACAGATATATAGACTACTTATAGATGCACCTGACTGAAACGATACTCCTCGGAATCTTAAAAATATTCTCATTTACTGAAAAAAAATAATAAAAAATCAGCGAAATAAAATAAAAAATAAGTAATTTTATTTACAAAACTCAAAAATTATTTGAATTGAGTTTAATATAATGAAAAGTAAAAAGCAAAATTGCCCTATCATACGATATTATAAAATTTAAATACAAAACTTTTTTTGATAATTCAGTCTAGTACATGCTATAAATTAAATCATTCATCTTAATGTTTTATTATAATTATTATTTTTTATTTGCAATGTAAGGAATGAAAAACAATAGAGTATTGATAGCATTTAAGCAAGTTAAAAAAAACGTTACAAATTAAATATTGAAAATAAAATTAATATTAAACTGATTATTTTGGCTCAAACTTCACTTCAACATTGCATTAAAATCTGCTTCCTTGTCATGTTTTGGATTATTATTTGTAAATTTCATTTCATTTCATTTCATTTAAGTTAATTTTCAATTGTATTTAATCTTATTTATTTTAATGTAATAAACATTTCAATAATAAAGATTGATCTGATTCTTATTATTATTATTAACAATAATAATAATAAAGGTAAACAATAAATAGGAACATAGGATATATTAATTATTACTATTATTATTATTATTATTATTATTATTATTATTATTTGTCACTAAAATATTGCATTTGCCCAGTGTTGTTGTTGTTATTAATATTATTAGTAAAAATGGTTATTTTAAGATTTAAATGACTATTTTTCAATAATAATAAATGTTGAAGAATGTGTGTGTCTAAATTTCTGATTGGCACTAGAAACACATTTTCTTACTTTTAGAAGGTGTGTTGGCCCCAACTTGGACATCAAGCCATGCTTTGCGATCAGAAAATAAACACTGGCAATAAAGTATATGTTTCTAGGCTCTTTTAGAAAAGAAAAGTTTATGTCACGCATTTCCCATGTGTCTGTTTATGGTTTGCCTGGATGTTTTCTGGCCGTGGCTGAGGCAGAATGAGTGACACAGCTATTAGCAGGGGCCATAGACGCCATGCTGAGTGGCCCACATGTCAGCTGGGATTATGCGTTTACTGTACGCCGACGGAGGCTTTTGTTCTCTCTCTTTGTGCCTGTAGAAGCCTTGCTCAATCAAACAGGAGTCGTTGTTATGAGAGCAGGAGACACTGAGATGTCAAGAGCTTGTCACGACCTTCCCCGCTGTAGCACGCCATGCAGCCAGCCAGCCAGCTTTAATAATGCACTAAGATTTCCTTGCTGTCGTCTCACATTGTTTTACTTTTCATTTCCCGTTGCTTTTTTGTTGTTCACTTCATTTTAGTTGATTGGATTGGGCAAGTATTTGATATTGATATTGTTCAATGAAAATTAACATTTCTGCACAAACAGAAATAAATATTGAATACAAAGGCAGATTAAACAGTCTAAGAGTTAAATAAAACAATAGCATCTGAGAATTGTCAAATATTTATATTGCATAAATGAGGAAAACATTAATAAGCAAAAAAAAAAAGAAAAAAAGGGAAATAAAGAATGTGTCCTATAAAAATATTTGTTTTCAATTTATATTATTTATAAATAAATATATTTCTTAAATGTGGTGAAAATTTATGTTTTATATCTTCATATATATATATATATATATATATATATAATTATGTTTATCGTTATATAGTTTAACTTTTTTTATTTCTTATAATACAGTTCATTCTTCAGTATATTTTTACTATTTAGTATTGATCAGTATGACTAAAGTAATGTGTTATGAGTAGTCTTGTATCACATTAATTGAATTTATCATATGTGTAGCATATAGTCATTATTCAAATATTCAGTATTCAAAAATAAATATTTAGAAAGTGAAGAAGTGAAATTAAAATGATAAAACATATTTTCAGGACAAAGTTAACTGCGAAACTAAATGTATTGTTTTGGAACCAAATGTATTTTAAAATAAATAAATGTTTAGAAATTAATTTAATTGAAGTTACTTTGTTAAATAAAGTAATTATATTAGTTGGAAAATGTATTATTAAGTTTTGTTTTGATGTAACGTTACATTTTACATGTATGTTTACATGCAATAATTAGTAACTAACCCTAACCCTAATCTTGTAGTTTATTTTTTGTAATTACACAGTAACAACATCACCTTAAATGGGGGTTAAATGTTTAAGAAAACAATCATGTTCTAGCTATAATCTTTTATCAACACATTGCTTTAATAAATTGAATTCTTTCAGACGGTGCTTGTCAGATGAAAGAAAGCATTCGTGATTTGTTCTCCTCGTTAAAGATGTCTATCAGTGAAATAATACTCTGAAACACTCAAGATCAGCAATGGGTCAGACGTTAAAGATCCCGTCATGTGCGGGGTAACGAGGGTATCTTTCCTCCGGCCGTTAAAGCTCATGCGGCTAACTGAGAAATACTGGTTTGAAGCATGAGTTGGTTGACTCCATTGTTTGTTTAATTGGATTGTGGTATAAAGCAGCGCAGCTGAGTAAATACTGTGTTGATGGGGACACTGCAGAGTGAGTCAAACCCCTCCTAAAAAGGACTAACTGCTTATTTGTTTCTCTCATTTCTGCAGTTAACCTGTTGGACTCCAAAGCAAGCCAAGGGGAGCTGGGCTGGATATCGTCCCCATCCCACGGGGTGAGTGCTGCAGACCTAATCCATATTTCTTGGTGGAAAAGAAGAGAAAAGAGATTTTGTGCTGAGAGGATATTGTTGGGGAGCCCAAATGTTGTGTGCCATTTTTGGGGCATTAATTTTTTTTTGAGTAAATTTTTTGCGTTGTAATTTTTTTTTTTTGCTGTCAAAAGATTAATCACATCCAAAATAAAAGTTTTTGTTTAAATAGTGCATGTATGTGTACTGTGCATATTTATTATGTGTTTATAAATACACACAAGAAAAAAAATCTGTTTTGTTTACATATTAAATATATTTATATAAAATATAAATTCTAGGAGTATAAATATGTACATGTAAATAAGTGTCAATTTTTTTACAAAATATATACAGTATGCGTGTGTGTGTATATATATACAGTATACATAATAAATATAAACAGTACACACAAATATATTGCGTAAATAAAAACTTTTATTTTGGATGCAATTAATCGCGATTAGGTGTTTGACAGCACTAATAATTTTTACAAAATATTTAGGGGTTTGACAATAATTGTATATCTATTAACATTAGTAAGAGTTTAACTGATAAACTTACATTTTAATTGTTAAATAATAATTTACCATTGGAAATTCTGATTTGTGTCTCTTCTACTCTCCAAGGCTGCATTTATTTTATCAAAATAAATTAACTAATTAATTAAATACAGTAAAAACAGTAACATTGTGAAATATTATTGCAATTTAAAATAACTATTTTCTATTTAAATATTTTAAAATGTAATTTACTTGTAATTGTGATGCAAAGCTGTATCATCAAGTCTTCAGTGTCACATAATCCTTCAGAAATCATTCTAATATACTACTTTGCTGGAAAATATTTTGTTTCCACAAAATATTAAGCCACTAAAACTCTACATTTATAATAATAAGAATAACCATTATTAATAACTGAGCACCAGTACTATCTGATAAGAAATGAATGTCAAATATTCAAGTGATTAGTACATTTACATATATTAGCATACTAGAATGATTTCTGGAGGATCATGTGACACTGAAGACTGGAGTAATGATGCTGAAAATTCACAGGAATAAAGTACTATTTAAAATACATTTCAGTAAAAAAAACATTTGATCAAATAAATGCAGCCTTGGTGAGCATAAGAAATTTCTTTCAAAATCTTACTTTTTTCCAAAAATATTTCAACCATTTATATAAAACTTACAGACAACATATATTATGAACATTATAAAACAAAATATGAGAAGACTAAGCCAAAAGGTATGTTTTTCATGTCAGTGCAGAACAAATCAAGGTGCATTATTTTTGTTGTCAAAACCTCAAGGTCGCAACTTCCGATAAAAAGCATGTTTATTTGTCAAACTGCACAGGTATTGGTCTCAAGGGTTACTCGGACCAAACCGTTCTTTAAACTTTATTATGTGTTAAAATGACTTGCTGGCAGTTGCTAAAGGTAATCCAGTAATTTGTTCCATATAGCTGCCAAACCTTGTTTCCCCTCGTTCTCTTTTACTGTTGGCACAGTAAAACATGAAGCTTTCCTTTCTTAGAAGCAAGGGAGAAGAAAAG
This sequence comes from Enteromius mattozi, assembly GCA_032359235.1. NCBI lineage: Eukaryota > Metazoa > Chordata > Actinopteri > Cypriniformes > Cyprinidae > Enteromius > Enteromius mattozi. The sequence continues at coordinate 3,192,370 of JAUMHE010000056.1, forward strand.
AGAAAATACAGGAAGCAAAAAAACAAAAAGGTCATTTGCATCCTATATTAAGTGCTTTTTAATATACAGTGCGTTTATGGAAAATTGAGTAATTGCACTAATTTGCTAGATTAATTTCGAAACGTTCATGAGTTCAACAGAGAAGGCATCATTAATCTTTACAATAGCCGTAAAGGTGATTTAAAACGAAAAAGGAAATCCCTCGCAGATATGCTCTGGGATTTATTATGTAGCCGTTGTCACGATTACAGCGAAGATCAGGTTCTGAAGGTGAATTAACTCTAATTACACAGGACTTCTCCCTAGTTTGGAGCGATAAGCAGTTTGCCCTGAAAGCTATGCCCTCAAAAATGATTTCAAATAATGTGCCGGCGCAGCGCTGACACTGACGGATGGGCCGCCCGCCTTCTGCCAGTGTAAGCACAAATCGGCCCGGTTAAAGCAAATTAAGAGCTAAAGCCCATCGGACGCTCCCTGTGCGGCCCCAGCTCAGATAAGGGCAGTAAATATAAACCGGCCCTGCGCAGACAGCTCTTTAAACACGCAGCGCTGTTTATTACGGCCTCTCCAAATTGCATCAGGCCTCAGCCTGGGATTCATTACACAAGGCCATCTCGACGCAGTTGTTCTCTGAGCCGGTGAAGAGCGTCTTTGCCGTGGTGTGTGAGGAGATGCCGATTAGAGCTGGACTGGAGGTTGTAGTTTTGGGGTTTGGAAGGTATAATTTCTCTAAAGCTGTTGTAGCTCAGAGCAAGACGTGCAAACGGATGTCGAACACTGCTTTGGCTTGGCATTGTTTTTAATTCCGTTTTAGATGTTTGAATGAATAAAGGGATTGGTCTGTCGCTCTGGGAGTATTGGTGGCTGTACTGGATCGCACGCCAGAAATGTAAATATTCTAGGCTGCAAATATTTCTTTATTGTTTTAAAATAATTTTCTTTGGTTTGGGTAGCAGAACTAGTTTTTGAAGTATTGATATCTGTTCATGTAGTGTCTTAAATTAGAATCAATCGGTTTAACTAAAATTAGATAGTATTATGGTATGAGTAGTCTTATGTTTGTTAGATTCATCATATGTATATAATTGAGTTATTGTTGTATACATATTCAATTTAAATATTTAGGAGAGAGTGAAAAAAAAAATATATATTTTTTTTTAAGGACAAAGTTAACTGTTAAACTGTTGTATTGTGACAAATGCAACACAGATAAATAAAAATAAATACATTTGATTTAAACATTTATTTAATGTTTCTCTTCTGGTTTATACATTTAGCCCTATCTAAAACACTTTATTATAAAGTTAATACTTTTCAGACAGTGTTATAACAATGTTGTTGGCTTCAGTACTGTTCTAAAAAAATTTGTATTTATTTTTGCATAATATTTCATTTTTTCATTACACTATATTTTAATTTTATATATTTTCCAAACACTATATTTGAAACAAACTGTATATAGTGTTGTATGCACACACACACACACACACACACACACTCAACTATATATATATATATATATATATACAGTAAATAGATATTAAATGTTAAAATTCTCAATTTTTCTATTTTTATTTGTAATTTGATGAATGCGAATCAATATGTTATTCATAACAACTAAATAATCATCTGTGCTGAATTAAAAATGAAAACTCAAAGCAATAAAGCTAATATAAACCAGATTGTTTTGACTTAAACTTTTTATTAAGCATTCCTTAATAACCTACTTCCTTGTCATATTTTGGTCTCTATAAAAATGTGGACTAGAAGCCAGAAGATCTGCTGCGTCGTAGCGTAATCGACTGAGACAAACCAGGCAGCAAACACAAAATTGTCATTATGCGTTTCTGAAGTCACACTCTGCCAGCGCCTGCAGCGAAACACAATATTTCCAACATGATGCTAAAACTCATTTAGTTTCTCCCCCCCTGAAAGGAAACTGTGAAAGGTCTCCAGCTGTACAAAGTGCACAGAAACCCCCTCTATAAAGGTGGATTAGCACGTCATATGGCCTCAGCGGGGTGAGCGGGCAGCACACAGTGTGTTATGGTTCCTCTGTGTTAAAAGCTGTGATGAAAAGGTATTGACTGATAGGGTACAGTTGTCGCCGTGACCTAGTGCAAGAAATCTTAGATGGTGAAGCACTTGTCATTTCTAGTGTTTCCTGCTGTATTGTGGGAATGGGGTGGGCTCCCATATAAATATAAGTCTTTTTCAGTTTTCTCTTTTTAGAGTGATTTGTGTCTTCAATTTAGTTTGGGAGGTGTATTTCTTTGTAACATAATATTGCTGAGTTTATGCTTCTTGAAAGGTGTTGTTAAGTTGATTTGAAACTGTAGCTTCTCAAAATACAAGCTGCACATAAATTAAACAAATTTAGTAAGCTACACTTAAGTAGTTAGCAGCACAGCAACCAATCAACAAGAAGCTATCTACACTGACTCTATGTAGGGTGGCAATACAGTATATATATATATATATTTTTTTTTTAATTATGTTGGATAATATTTTAGTTTTTTTCTTTCTTACTTTTAAAAAAGAAATGTGCTTTATGTGCATTTGTAGTCTTCTACATCTCTTTGTATTTGCAGACAATAATAATTAAATAAAATGCCTCTTATTTAATTAATTATAATTTTTTAAATTATAATTTTTGTTTTTTTTGTTATCCAACATTACATTTAAACTTAATATATTTTTAAATATAGTGAATTGCAACGTAATCATTATAAATGTGTAATTACAAATATATTTAGATACATGGCATACATAGAAATTACATTAATATTTTTATATTAGTAAGTACATTCAGCAGTGGGCCATATTTCAGTCAATAGAAGTAATTATAAAATTAGATATTAAAATGTATTTAAGTTATATTTGAGCACTCTAGAATTTCATTTAATATAAATTTAAACTATAGTATGTTTTCATTTAAATGAAAATAATAAAATTAATAAAATGATTTCAATAAAATGCATCATCCATCTTAAATGTAGTCTATATGAGAGAAAATGTTTCGACAGTATGCTTAAGTATTAAATAATTTTTCCTAGTGTTTTGTCACTGCTACTGGAAAAGCTACTGTTATGCTACCATACTAAATTTGTAATTAGGTTATTTGGGAAGCTATTTTAGTCACTTGCTCTCCAACACCGTCAGCAAGTCGGTTAAATCAATGTCGAATTTATTTAGATTATCTCCAAAAGAGAAAAAAACACGGATGACAAAAGCCTAGCGTTATTTTATAAATTGTGTCACTTACACTTTTATTCCACTCAAGCTTTGAACAAAGTGTATTTGCAGTGGTATCGAGCCCTCGGCGCACTATCGTCTGAGCTCAGTCAGAGCTTTGTTTGCGTCAATTAGTACAAATGTGTAGTTGACAGCGAGCAGCCATCTCCTCCAGATACTCATTTCCTTTGCTAGATCTCCTGTGTACACATAAATGCATGCCCTCTCCGGCATCCCGGCGTTCAGACTCTAATGGAGTCCCGGCGAACAGAATCCGCTCTAATTTTGTCCATCATAATGAAGAAAGTGAGATTTGATCTAGAAACCGTGTGCACCGATTCAGGAAATGTGCCAGCCAAAGCCAGCAGTATATGTCAGTCTTCGCTAACTAATGCAATTCCATTGTAATATGAGTGAGGGGAGGATTATGATTTTATTACATATCTGTCTGAAACATAAGCTCTGCTCCACTTTGTCCACAAGTGCCAGGGAATCTATTAGTTTAAAGTAGCAGTTGGCCTGTGTGTACACAGGAGGGAGTTGGGCCAAATGTGCCAACTGCTGATTTCCTGGTTTCTCTGCTGCTTTCCTTGCTGGAGGGGATTACTATTGTAAAGTGATATTCGGAGAAACCTAAAGTCATCTTCGGTCTGCCCGTCGAGTGTAAAGTTGCAAAGCGCAGGGCTGACGTCTCCCGCTGTGGGGAAGGAAATACAAATCGGTGTCCAATCGCTCTTGGAGAAATCAATGTGGTCTTTAGAAGCTGCTGTCCGTAAAAGACATCTCCAGACAGGGCTTTTACAGTTTTTCCCTCTCTATAACCGGGTGGTATGTGTTATAAAGCAAAGTTATTTGAAAGAGATTGGCTTGGTCTGTGTTGATGTCATTCATGGCAGCAGACGGTCCATGTAATGCACTATTCTCAAGTGTGTGTGATTTACACATCGTATATGACGTTTCATTTACTTTGGCAGCCGTGGTTTCAGTGCAGTCTTTCTCCATCCAGTTTGATAATGCGGGACAGCCCAGGCACCTGGACTTCATTTGAAGCTATGCTGGCGAACGCAAGTAAATAACTTGCAAAATGCAGCTGAGACAAATGACCGGCTGAAATCTCCACTGATTTATTTCAATTTGCATCATATTTGTTCACTTCGCAAGTTCGTACGCACAATATCAGAAGCAGATTCTGTTGTTCTGTACTCATAACACCTCATTTAGATCCACGGATTTACACAGATTTGGGAAGCATGTTATTCATAAAATACTGTACTGGCTTTTTCTTGTTTGTTTATTAAATGAGTTGGCTAATTTAATAACGCTTTCAGCTAGCAGTTTAAGTGCATTGCTCTCAGCTCCATTCAACACATTTTATCATGTTTAAATCCATTCTGCAGAATTTCAATGATATTCTCTTAATCAGCTTAAAATGTGAGAAAGAAAAGAAATGATTTGGACTGACCTAGCTATTGCTTAACTGCTGGTGAGCTAGCTGAACAAGAGGTCAAGTTTTAAAAAAATGGCCTGAAAGAAAATTCACATATTGTCTAAATTAATGTTATTGATCCTTCCATGCATGTTACAGTTCATAAATATATA
>JAUMHE010000056.1:3197821-3224354 GCA_032359235.1 Enteromius mattozi
ATATGTATATATATAAATAAATGCCAGGAAAGTTTTAATCATGATCTTCCAGCAGCCCCACCCTTATCTTAAAATTTTAAACATTTGGTTGAAATATTAAGCCACATGACTTATGACAAAGTAACATGCCTTGTTTTTTTTTTACTTTTTTACATTTTTATCAAGTATATAGTATTCACAAAAATACATATATACTTTTTTCCGCTGTATATATGAACATATGTGAATTGTGTGAGTTCTTCACACATTGGTTTTCCATCCATCATAAGCCTAGTAAAAAATCAAAATATTAAAATGTATTTGAAATACCCTGCAATTGTACTTTTAGTATACTAAATTAGTTTACGTGAAGTTTGCTGAATTGGATTAACTCTTTTTGTACTTATTGCACTTTAATTGTGTGGAAGCAGTGCTGAAGTCCAACCGAAAACCTGCTGAAGTATATTTGATTGTGCTAAAGTGAAACTGTTGCAAGTATACTTTAGGTTCACTTTAAATATCTTTCTTTTAAAGGATGATATTATTCATACAATCCTCATCAATAGCGACATTAAAACACATTTAGGCTTAATACTAAGAAATGTGAGATGTAGTACTTCAGAGAAAGTTTAGTTATACTTTTTAGATCTGTAATAAGTCTCACGCGATAAGTCAGTAAATAGGCTATGTTAATAGATTTGAACTGTAACCTATAACTTTTTTTACTAGGGTAATTATGAAATGTTCGTTCAAATATGTAGATGTAATTCCAGCAGTCAGTGAGTTCAATTAGTTTGCTTTACTTCCAAAATAAAGCCTGTGCATCAAAACAATATATAAAATTCTTGAGATCTTAACAACGTGCCGAAAAAAAGCTCCTTTTGGGGTGTTTCATTAAGCACCCTCGCAGTTGAAACACAAATAGGCAATTCTTTAGTCTGAGGGCACACTTGTTCTGCCGGGTAATGAACAGCTCACAGCCACTCCAGAGGCCTTGTCTCACTCAGCCAAGGGCTTTTATAAACTTCAGCTTGACGGAGAGCCATATAGTACTCCATTATTGTAATAGAAAACACTGCCTCTCAGTTCATCATTTATTTTGCTTTGTGTACGTTAAACCTCAAGACTTCTGGCCGCATTGTGGCTTCGGACACCCTTAGTGACAAAACGAAATGATTTGTCAGGCTCGATTTACAAGGGAGAGAACGCAGAGTGGAGGGCCTCGTTAATTATGTCCCACATTAATTATCTGAACAGGGGAGTTATTAATTTGAAATGATTCATTATTCCAAATGTGTTTGAGAAATAAATAACCTCGCCTCTCAGGTGTTTTACATTCGTCTCGGCTCCGATGAAATGCAGGACTACAGTAGCCATCGGTTTCTCTCGGAATAGATTTGATTAACTTCTTTCTCTTTTTGCAGTGGGAGGAAATTAGCGGCGTGGATGAGCACTACACACCCATCCGGACCTTCCAGGTGTGCAACGTGATGGAATACAGCCAGAACAACTGGTTGAGGACCAACTGGATTCCTCGCAACTCTGCGCAGAAGATCTATGTGGAGCTCAAGTTTACCCTGAGAGACTGCAACAGTATTCCCATGGTCCTGACCTGCAAAGAGACGTTCAACTTGCACTACCTGGAGACTGATGAAGACCAGGGAAGTAAGTTTCGTGAGCACCAGTTCTCCAAAATAGACACCATTGCCGCCGATGAAAGCTTTACTCAGATGGACCTGGGCGACCGTATCTTGAAGTTGAACACAGAGGTCCGTGAAGTGGGGCCCATGACTAAGAAGGGCTTTTACCTGGCTTTCCAGGACGTGGGAGCCTGCGTGGCCCTAGTTTCGGTGAGGGTCTACTTTAAAAAATGCCCTTTCACGGTGAGGAACCTGGCTATGTTTCCCGATACGGTACCCACGGACTCTCAGTCGCTCGTGGAGGTTAGAGGCTCATGCGTCAACAATTCCAGAGAGGAGGATCCGCCAAAAATGTACTGCAGTACCGAGGGAGAGTGGCTGGTGCCTATTGGGAAATGCCTGTGCAACATAGGATACGAAGAACGGGGAGTCGCTTGCCAAGGTAGAGCTTTTCTCTCACACGCACACTTTTCTCCTTACAGTGCCTTTTTCATTTCACGGCCCATTTTCTTCCTTTCATCAGCGTAATGTACTAGCACCAGCTCGGTAGACAGCGGATCTAAATGGGACAGCTGAGTGTGTCCCTGGAATACCGTTCATTTGTTTATGCTGCTCATTGTCTGTAATGTTTCTAAACTCCATGGTGAGTTGAGTATCTGTCCCGTGCTCAAAGCGCAAATGGATTCTTCCCAGATACAGACGCACCTCTGATCTGTCAGCCGTGCTTTGGAGAAAGCAATATGAGAGTCTTGTGTAAGCCAGGACAGAGGAGATCTGTGGTGCAGACCCCCTTAAAGGGCAGCTTGAAGCAGTTAAGCTTGTGAAACACTTCTCTGCATCACCTCATCAGACGCACAAATAGATGTAAGATAGTCACTGAAGAGGGATAAGTGTGTGTGTGTGTGTGCGCATGTGCTTGATGTGAAGCATATGAGACTTTCGTTGCTTTGTATGGGCATTTTTTTTGAGTCTAAAAACACAGATTCTCTTTATGGACTCACATTTAAACATTTTAAGCAGACGAAAAGAGAATCTCTCTGCAATCTTTCAGAATATTAGAGGTGTGATGATAGAGTTTTGGTGTAAATGTAAATCACAGAGCAGGCTAAAGGAAAATATGTGTGGAAATATCGTAGTGTTAGGGGTGCAACATCTTATCCTTGGTTCAGTACCCTTACTTCGTGTTAACTATTCCCCCATAAAGGTATGTTGTAGTAACCTAAGGTACTACACTGCATTCTTTCCGTGTCTATCTTAAGGTAATACCAGTGTAGTCAATAGGGATTCTGGGCCTGTTGCACAGAATTTTCTATGGGGCCCCCTCAAAATCACGTTCAGTGGTGAGGGACTCTCAGTTGGGTCCTATGCACTTTTGGCCCTTTTGCCCTATGGTAGCTATGCCCCTGGGTGCTACTCTAAGGTACTAATATGCTACTTTAGGGGTAGATAAGGCACAAAGTTGTCCTTTAAGGTTACTTTGACAGTGGCAAGTTGTTGTACCTCCAAAAAAAGGGTTTCCAAAATTACTTCCTGCAGAGTTTGCCCCAATGCATCCGCCTGGAAGACCTTGATCAGATGGTCCTAAGGCAACTTAAAAATGTACATGTTTGATGCTATTTGGGGTTGTTTTCATTTTTGAATTAAGAATACATCCTGAATGTCCCATAAGGCAGCTTGATTTCTCTTTACAGTATTTGGGTCAGAACTGCAGTACTTTTGCACCATTGATGTGAGTGCAGTAGTTTTACGTTTAAGCATTTGTCCCTTTCACGGTCCAAACTTTGCATGCACAAAACCACTTTCGCAGTTTGTCTGTCACCGATTCATTGAACGAATGCAGAGCTTCTCTCAAAGAAAATGTATTCAGAGGGGAGAAGTCATGAGAAATAGTCAGGAACATGCTCAGGAATGGGAATGCAATCAATAGCGGTTTAGTCCCACAAGTTAGACTGTTTTGCATTTTGCAACCATTGTGAACTCTACTGTACTTCACATATTCACTTGAGACCACCTTTTCAAACAGACTTGGGGCAAATTTGGAAATCTGTTTTCACCCCAAAAAGCACAAAAGGCTTTATTGTGAAAGTGCTCTAAGAACATTTTGTCTGGTGTGTAAATGTGTACTGTAGGTTGAGGGAGCTGATAATAGATTGGCTGGCAGCTGGTTTGAGCGCTTCAGTCCTGCCCATGGTATTATTCCAGTTAAGCCGTCTCCCTGGAGAAATCACTTCTGCTCTTCATAAAATGCTCTGTGTCTATCCTCGACTACCCAGAGATGTATAAGAATTTTGCCATGCTTTCTGTCCAGCTGTACTCGTCTTGATGTGAGAGTGTCCCTGATTGCCGGCTTGTGTTCAGTTGTACGTCTCTGTTTGTGTGTGTATTTATGTGTCTGTTATGGAATACTATATGCGGAACAGCTGCAAAATGGGTCATGAGGGTGTTTACATCAAGATGCATCTGAAACTTGCATGCCATCGGCACACTACAAAAAACAAGACCACACTACAGTTTTCACTGCTCTTAAAAAAGTAGAGTGTGCTGTCATTCCTGAGATTATATTAACCATACAAATGACGGGCCAAACTTAACCTTTTGTTCTAGTGTTGTGTGATTCAATCATTGTAATTCAATCATTAAGGGTCAATCACTTTTTTGACCTTTTGTTTAATTGATTTCGATAATACTTGTTAAAGGTAAATAATAATACAGTATATAAACCTTAAACTGACTAAACGTCCTCTGTTAGCCCCCATTTCCTCAATATATCTAAAGCAGTGGCACATTTTAACAGTTAAGTAATAGAAAACGTAATATTGTCCCTGCCCAGACGACAATGTTTTCTGTTGGCCTTTTCATTGATAATTAAATATTAAAATTTATGATAATAAAAAGTTGTCAAATAAAAATCCCCCCCCCCCCTTTTTTCTTTTTGAATTTTGACTTTTGACAAATTGGAATAATGTTAGTTTGTCATTTAATTAGCCATTTAACAAATTTAAAATGTAAGAATTGCAGTAATAATGTGATAATAATCAATGATGAAAGATCTTTGTCCTTCAGAAGGAGGCATCTAATCCTTAAACCTTAGATATATATATTAACAATTCAGGTATGCATTCAGGTAGGCTAATACTTTATTTTAAAGCCAATTGATCAATATTAATAACTACGTAGCATGCATATTTCTACAATATTGGCTGCTTATTAGTACTTTTAAAACACATAATAATGCCTAACTATTTCTCTCCTAATTCCTCATGCATCAAATGTGATTTATATGAAACACATGTGATTTTGGCGTTTCTCCATTTACCCCATGAGTGGAATGAAACGTGAAATCAGCCAAACACACGGTGAAACTGAATACAAATGCTGATGTCTGAGGCCTGACCATACATTTCAAATAGTTGTGCATGGTCATGCATTTTTGCTGGCTAGTTTTCTAGCCTGTGGTTTGGCAGGAGTCGTGTAGAACTGATGTCTCTGAAGGTGACTGCTCCATACAATTTATCAATCCAAACACCCATTTGTGGCGTGTAGAACCAGACGCCTGTCAAGTGATTCAGTGTGTCCCTGGGATGTAAATGATAACGACAGGGCAATGGAAGAGCTTGATAAGTATGTGAATGAGTGAGTGAATGAGTTACTGAGTGAGTGGATGAATGAAGTGTAAATGAAAGTAATGAGTGAATTAGTGGGAGATTTCAATGATATTGAATGAGTGATTGAAGGAAGGAGTGAGTCAGGGTTATTCTTATCTAAACCTATTAAAACAAATAAATGTGACATAAATAAAATAATAAAATAAAGAATAAAATAATTGAAAAAAAATAAAACATAAATATTACATGGAAAACAGAAAAATGTTACCTTGGTGTCTAAGTAAAATAAGTTACACTACAACTCCTAATTGGAAATAAATAAAAAGTAGGACTAAACTAGAGCTAAATCTAATATAAAATATATATTAACATAAATACAGGAACATTGAAATAAGCTCATAACAAAAGTAATGAAATTAAAAAACTAAAAAACTAAATATTAAAAGGCGATTGCAAAATAAGTAAAACTATACCTGCATCTAACATATAAATGGTAATATAATAAAATCAAAATTTCAAGAGCTTATAACAAAGTTACAAAAAAACTTAAAAAATACCTTAAAAAATAAAATGAAAATATATGTAAAATGCAAAGTCACTAAAACTGAAATAAAAAAATTAATCAAACATAAAAACAAAATAATACCTACAACTATAACTGAATAAAACATTAAACATAAATAGTAATATTAAAATAAAATCATTAAATTAATATAATAGCCTAATAAGTAAATAGTAATGCAATATATTAATAGAATTGATATATTAATCGATTGATTGATCGATCAATCATTGAGTGAATAAATGAAAAAGTGAATGAATCTCAGCATAATTTTTGTTCATTAATGAGTAGATTTTTATTTTTTTTTAGTACCTCATGAGTAAATCTCTATTGCTCCTTCTCCTTCTCCTGATCATGTCAACGAGCTTTGCATTCAGAGCGTGATTCCCCATGTCCGCCGTGTTCTGTTTTCTGAAGAGTTGTGTGAATGTTTGGATGTATTTGACAATCTCTTATTAGTTTCAGTGCAGCCTAATGGACACTAATAAGGGCTTATATTACCAGAGCGTGACAGCTGCTGCGTCGCACACTCATGTGCAGGAGAGGGGTCTAAGTCACAAATCTCTCGGCAGGCCCGCTGTGCTAACGGATTGATTACGGCAGGGAGCCCGAGTGTGACTCTGACAGAGATATTTTGAGGTGTGCAGACCTCCATTTCAACACTTCAAGCGTGGATGAGTCATATAGCGGGGTTTGATGCTTCACTGAGGGAGCACCTCTTCAATAATTAATAGCCTTTTGTCTTTGTGGAGTTCAACTGCTGCATGCGGTTCCTGGATAATTCCTTTGTAAATGTTTGGATTGAGAAGTTTCATTTGAGATCCAGTTCTAGGCGTTTGGTTACAATATCTGATCTAACAGCGCACAGTTCATCTGAGAACAAAAAACAAGGATTTAGAATAGACTGGGATGGGGTTGAGGTTTTATATTAAATAAAAAAAAAGAAGAAGAAGTGCTAGGATGTTTTATTTTATTACATTTTATTGATTTATTAATTAATTTAATAAATTGAAGTAAATACAGAATCACTATTTGGTGCGATTATCAAATGCAATGTAGTTACTTATGCAGTTTAATGAAATATAATTACATATACCACAGCATTTAATTTAATTTAATTTTAGTTTAGTTTAGTTTTATATGTTTTTGGCAGTTATTTTATATTTTATATTTTTTTTGGCATTTAAACTTTCAGATCAAGTGAATAAAATTCATCATGTTCATTTAATGAAAAACAGCACAGAAAACAGATGATTTGAACTGTATTTTTTTATTTTTGGCTGCTCTGATCAAACATTACAGGTGCAATTATTGTAAGTAAATACAGAAATATTAAAATTCATGAATATGGAAAATAAGTATTGATACTACAGTATATATTGGCTAGCTCTGCAAGAAAGTGAGAAGCTTAATGTGTCTGTATTATTTTTAAAGGGATTGCTTTCTAAATGCAAATGAAGTGAAGATGAACGCATGTATACGTGCACATGTGTGTGTGTGTGTGTGTGTGTGTGCGCGCTTGTGTGTGTGAATGAGTGCGATCTTGTGTGTTAATATGTGTGAACTTGTGGTGAGAAGTTATATATTTCCCACAGATGATACGAAGGTTACTTTAATTATCAGCATCAGCAGACCGAGAGGTGATTCTTAAGTGGATTTTCACATGTTCATTATCGCTAACAGAAAGACTCCACTGTAACGCTGTCAGCTCTACGAGTGTGAAAATATTGCACCGTATCATAACCTCTGTGTTGTTTTTCGCACGTTTTTCATTGAGTTTTGCTGTATGGCTGCTGCACCACACCGTTTAGTTAAACTGGTCCAGGGATGGAAATTACAGAGCGAGTCGACGATCTACAATCTGTGTGAAATTCTTCTAACCATAATTTGATCTTAAAACAGCAAATAAAAGGAGTATTTTGAGCCGGATGTCTGTCTGTTTTGCGAAGCTTCCCATGTTCGCAGCTGCCACGGGGCTCCTTTGAGAGTGCCAATGGTTTACATTCCGGCTGGATTTACCAAGATATACAATCCCTGTGCTCGCTATCCCTGATTAGTTATCAGATCTTATTAATGCGGCGGCAGAAAGTGCAATGGGTTATTTTAACAAGCCCTTAAAGCTGGATGGAAACCTTCAAACCAAAAACTGAATTTAATACAGCCTGACGGACACTATTCTTGGTTTTCAGGCAGATTTGAGGGCTGATATGGTTTAGTGATGCACCACTTCAAAGAGGATAAACATCTGTCCTGATGTAGTTCTACTGGTGTAGCTTCTGTTTAGGATTGTTCAAATCTGTAGTTGTCCGGTAACACTTTACAGTAAGGTTAATTTGTTAACATTAGTTAACCTCATTGGTTAACATAAAATAAAAATGAACAATATTTTACAGCATTTATTAATCTTAGCTAATGCTAATTTCAGCATTTACTAATGCATTATTAAAATCCCAAGTTATGTTTGTAAACTTTAGTTTAATGCACTGTGAACGAATATGAACTAACAATGAATGATTATATTTTTATTAACTAATATTAACTGTAACTGTAATAACTAATAAATGTTGTTTTATTTTTGATTTGTTAGATCGAAAATACAGTAAAACTGTATTATTGTAAAATATTACTACAGTTTTCAAAATATTCTATATACATATGAATATGTGTGTGTGTGTGTGTGTGATATATGTACATAATATATACTGTATGTGAGTACTGTGTATATTTATTATGTATATATACACAAACATGTTTGTATACATATAAAAAACTATGTTATGTTTATATATGAAATATATTTAAATAAATATAAATCATATCCCTATATATATATTAAAAAATGTATACAGTACATGTGGGTTTTTTATATATTCATAATAACTATACACAGTACACACACATATATTATATAAACAAAAACATGATTAAGTTTTTCCCAGCAATTTTTTTTCAGTCTTCGGTGTCAGATGATCCTTCAGAAATGATCCTTGTAATATTATGTTTTCATGTTTAATAATAATAATAATTATTATTATATTATGTAAAAAACAGTTGTGTGTTTCATATTTTTGTGAAAACACAAAAAGTTTCTTCATTATTTACCATAGAGGCATAAAAAAAGGATTTCTTTGTCACTTCTGTTTAATTTTTGCTGTTTATAGATTATAGAAATATTATTTGTACAGTAGCGATAGATAGATAGATAGACAGACAGATAGATATGTGCTTTTTTATTTTATTTAATTATTTTAATATGGTATTTTATTTCAGTTTTAAAGGGATAGTTCATCCAAAAATGAGAATTCTGTCATTAGTTACTCCCTCTCATTTCGTTCAAAACCCTTTACATTTTATTCTCCTTTTTATGGCATATACCTCACTTTGCTCATAGCAGACAACTGAAATCCAGCAACAGCGTTTTGAAATGCACTCTTGAAGACAGTGGATTTGTTAGTAAAGCTGGTCTTTGATGACTCTAGCAGCGGTGCTTTAAAGGAGGTGAATTTATAGACTGTTTGCTCCGTTCTGCATAGGATTTGAGAAAGCAGGGTCTCTCGCTGCGGTTGTGTTGTTCGTGTGTTCTGAGTCTTGAATTTCCTTTGAGTTGCCGGTGGTGATAATGAGGCTGAGTTTTGCAATACCCAAAGCATGAGGCTCAGATGGGGAACGCGTTTGCTTGCCCGGCTTTGTTTCAAATCGCAGCAGCAGGACAGCTCATTAATTTTATGCACTGATTGCTAAGACTGAAAGTCCCTAAAGAGCGCTCAGTCAGTTCGGATAGTTTGTGCTCACCTCGATGGACAATTAAAAACACTCCTGAAAAAGCTTAATGCAGCAGCAAGGCCTCCTTCAAGGGTCGTGCTCTCTCACTCAAGCAGATGATGGGACTTTAATAGATCGTCATCTGTGCACATTTCTCATTTCATTGCACAATTAGTATGCGCTAATCGTAAGCAGTAATCATGGGTAACGGTAGTACAGGGAGGCCGGAGAGTTGTTTTTTCCACTTCTGGACTCTCACCGCTGATTGTCCTGGCTGCTGGATCAAAGACTGGATTTCATTCCTATCCGTGGTGCTCAGGATGACCGATATTGTAGAAGGACTCCTATATTTAATTTATATTTAGTGGATAAAACAGGGCTTCATACAGGACCTGGATTTGCTCAGGCATCAGAAAATACACTACACAGAACATATAATCACCAGCGCTGTGACATAATAAAGCCCCAGAAATCAGTCTCATATCGACCAGATCACATGTGTTTAGTTACAGCATATTCTGTAGGGATTGGAGAGAAAGAGAGAGAGAAGGTTTGAGGACATCTGACTGCAATCTCTGAGAACACATGTACACATACAGTACATACTGATTCAGTACCTTTCTAAGGCTATGTGCTTTGCGTTAGGCCTATTTAGTTGCTATAGAAGAGTTTTCCTCGTTAATTTATTTATTATTTTTTATTTATCATGCCCAAATCATAAGCTTGACTTGGAATGCCAGACCACATTTTTTATTATACATAATATACTTTATTAAGTTACTTTATGTTTTTATTTGTGTGCTACATTTTATATATCTTCATATTTAAATGTTCTAAAATAATAATAACAATTATAATTATATATATTTTTATAAATAAATAATTTATTGTTAAATATTATTAATAATAATAAATAGTAAAAATATATTTATTTATTTATTTATTTTATATTTTTTATTTTAAAAGAATCATCCTTTCTTCCAGACTGCCACTGATGCCAAACATACTGTTTAATACAAGAAGTGAAATGCCAACACAGTCTCACGACCAGTCTCACGTACATATTTGCACGAGGTCCCAAATTCATGCTAATTCATACTAATTCGTACGACCTCACTTGTACGATTTGACTAAAACCCTGTGACAGGTAGGTTTAGGGGCGGGGCTTGGTTTAGGTCATTCGTACAAATTCATATGAATTGGCAACAATTTAGAAGAAATCGTACGAATTTATACGAATTAGCCATCTCGTAAAATATGTACGAATTGCTGTGAGATCAGGTTGGAAATGCAGTAAAAACCTAGTGGAATAATAATAATAATAATTGAAAAATCTGAATAATAGAAAAAGAGTTAATTAAAATAGATATGATAAAACATGATAAATAAAAAGAAATAAAATTAAAAGATTCAAAATGTTTACTCATGATATCACGCAGTACTAGTGTGCATTATGTAACAGGTCTTCTCTTCAGGTGCAGCTCATGGGATTGTGACCTTGACATTGTCTCCTTTTGAAACAGTGGTTTGTGCTATAATTCACAATGACAGAGTGTCAGACTCACTAAACAAGCTAGCTGAGGAAAAAATAGCTGATTGACAAGAAATGCGTGCTTGCTCATTATCACTCTGAACGAATCAGAGAGTTTTATCCTTTAAAATAAGACAAATAGTAAAACTTGTCCTTGGTTAGTAGTGATTTCATGTGGTCTGGTAATTGTTTAACACCTTTGCAGGGCAGAGCGGCTTCTCTGAAGCTTTGTTCTTTAGAGCGCTGTCATTTTCAGGTTTGCTGCAGGCCTTTCATGCTGGAATTATCCTTCATAAACTAGGGTCAGGTCCCAGATGGAAGCTATTATTGTACCTCTGACTCATTGCATTTGGTTTTTCTATCAATTTCAAGCGAGGGGACACTCGCTCCCTGAGTATTTTTCTAGCTGTTTTTCAGACGAATATGTGACCCCAAAGCATTTTCCACCATAAAGTCTTGACATTTTCCATGGCCAAATGACGTGAGATTACTTCGGGATGTGCTTGCAACATAATAACCATAAGATGTTAGTCATCCAAACGGTCAAGAGTGGTTCTGCTGACAGCAAACTCCAGAGAAACAAGCTGTTTATTTGTCCAGGTAAATAATGCTGTCCGTACAATCCCATCCCGAAACCAAAAGGATGTTGTTACAGTGCAAAAAGTCAATTAATCCTGCGAACAAATCAATTCGGCGACGAGTTATTTGTGTAGTCTTCCAGCTGCTTTCCCCCCCCGAAGGAGATATTTGACTTTTAAAAATCCCATCATTCCGCTTTCTCTTACAAAATCTAATTAAATCTCTGTAGCAATAATACAGCTTTTACAAAACATCAGCTGTGCAGGAATCTTGTGGGAAAGCAGCCATCTAAATAACCTGCGTGGGTTTACAGACGCTGTGCTTGTGTTGAAGACACCATTCTGAAGTCCTGACCCGAGAATTAATTAAAGTGGAGAAAGCCAGGCATCTCAATGCACAAGACGAGGGCTGTAGTGCCAGGGCTGTTCCGCCACTCCGTGTGCATGAGTCTTTTCGGGGGGCGTCAAAGCTTGTTTGCTTTTCCAACTGTTCCTTTATGGCCTCACCTTCCAAAGCGCCGGAGTAAGAGGCAGTCTGAAGGGATAGAGCACTCTTTCTGAAGCCAACCCAGTGCTTTGACTTCAAAGATGGTATCCGCAGGCCCTGGAATGCAGGCCCCGGGCGGCAGATGCGAGCGGCGGATAGGGCTGTTTATGCGGCATGGACCCCCGATGGTGGATGGGACAGGGGCTGGAAGGGGGTGTGACTGTGATCGATGAGCATGGTGCTGGCCTGACAGCAGGACAAGGCCTTTCTGACAAGCACTGTTCCAGGCCTGCTTCGCTCTGAGATGCCTCTCTCTCTCTCTCTCTCTCTCTGTCTCTCTGTGTGTGTGTGTCTCTCTCTCTCTGTATCTCTCTCTCTTTTTGCACACAGGGGGAAGTGCACCATTCACAAGGACAAACACAATGGACGCCTCTCTCAGAGCTGCATGTCTGTTTTTCCTGAAATCATACTTGAATTTTGACAGCACTGTTATTGATGAGATCCCCACTCCACACCCGAATGTTTTAGAAAAGATCTCATATGTTTCTTGGTGTTTTTGTCTTGTTTTTCTGTAAAAATATTCATCCTTAAAATAAGACTACTATTCAGTGTTATATTATCCAATATTATATTTAGTGCTGTCAAATGATTAATCGCGATTTATCACGTCTAAAATAAATATTTTTGTTCACATAATATATGAGTGTGTCCTGTGTATATTTATTATGTGTAGATAAATACAAACACATACATGTATATATTTAAGAAAAATATGTAATGTTTATATATTAAATATTTTAATATATAATATAAATTTAATAAATATAACTGTATGCAGGTAAATACATGTATTGTATTATATTATATTATATCATTAATAAGGTTACTTAATGCTACAAAAATCTGTTTCATATCAATTATGTTATATTGAACTTTCTATTCATCAAAGACTCCTGAAAAAAGTCAGTGTTTCCCCAAAATTATTGTTATGCATGTATTAAACAGCACAGCTGTTTTCAGCCTTGATAATAATACAATTTTTAATGATTTATTTTAATAAATATTTCAGCTTTGCATCACATGAACACATTTAAAATATATTCAAATAGAATTTTACAATCTAAAAATTATATTGCAAATATTACTATTATAAAAACTATTTTACTGCATTTTTGATCAAATCAGTGCAGCCTTTATGATCTTAAGAGACGTTTAAACACATTTCAACTCAACTCAAACTTTTTAACGGTAGTTTAGAACAAAATCATTCTAAATAAAATGCATGTACTCGAAAGGCAAAACTACAATGTAATAAGAAAACTAAATAAATAAATACAATTAAATAAAATAATAAATAAATGAATATCCTAAAACCAGATAAAAAAAAATGTGACAGATGATTGATAGGCCATACACTAAAGGCAAAAACAAGCGTGCCATTCTCTGAATTCTTACACCGTCACATCCTCTGATGCTTCTTCCAGAGACTACAGTTTATTTTACAACAATGCGAAGCCACGCTGGTATTTCTAAGTCAGACCTTGTGTCCGCTCGGGCATTCATGTGGCCTGAGCTCCCTCAGCAGAGCACTGGGACGAGCAAAGCAAAGTCCTCGACCGCACTCTTTGAAGTTAGATATGGGTTTGCCTTGTTTGTGTTTGAGTGCTTCATCTTAATCACAGTGCTCTGCAACGAGACCTCAGCATGTCTGCCGGGGATTCATTTGTGTGGCGCCTCAGCAGCGTTGTCGATTCAGTCAGATCGTTATAGTTAACCAGAGAGAAGCGGCCAGATGTAATGCACATGACAGCATAACCTTTGTCTCTCATTAGCCCTTAAAGTGCACTTCCATTTACACCGTAGACATTTACGGTACTATTGCACTCTTTATATCCTGACCCAGACGGGTTCTTTCAGCGCAATTGTTTCTGGCAATTGTTCTGCACCGTAATCACTTTGTATGCATTGTTTATGCTTTAGGAACTAAAAGTGCTTAATACTACACCTGCATTGTCCTGCACATGTTTGTTTGTTGCTTTTGCAAATGAGCGCATGCAGCATGTTGTGCGCCAGTGTCCCATGGGTCACACGCTTTTGTTTTTTCAGGCATGCTGGCAAGGGCATTGGGACTGTCTAAAAAAAAAGGGACACAGTATAAAACTCATCAGCATTGCACATGAATATATTTTAGGGGTTGTAGGTCTACATGGATTTCATAGATTTTTTATTTTTATTTTTTGCAGAATTGTAACATTTCTGGATGAAGTGGTTTTAATTGTTGTACTTTTGAAATGACTGCCAATTGTTGCAGTGATTGCAAATCAAAATGAAACATTTGAACTATAGTATTTATCTCCTAAAAGCTAAGAGGGGCATGTCCCTCTTATTGGTTGCTACACCGCTGCCTCCTGGGATAGGTTCAGGTGTCGATGTGGTGAAGTGGGCATGCTGTGCTGCACCCCTCTCCTGCATGAAGAAGGCAGATATCCAACAACCAGAGATTCTCAAAATACTTCCTCAGCAAAGCTGTATTTTCAAGGAAATATTTTAGGAGAATGATAGCATTTTGTGCTAAATCAATTATTAAATATTTGAGATCATCAAAAAGTCTTGATTATAGATTAAAACTATATGAAAAATAGAATTATTGTGAAATATTATTACAATTTAGAATAACTGTTTTCAATTTTTTATTATATTTTAAAATGTAATTTATTCTTGTGATGCAAAGATGCATTTTCAGGCTTCATTTTCAGTCTTCAGTGTCACATGATCCTTCAGATATCACTCTAATATGCTGATTTGCAGCTCAATAAACATTTATTTATTATTTATAATTATTATTATTATCATGGATGTTGAAAACAATTGTGCTGTTTAAGTTTTTTGTGGAAACCGTAGAACTTTTTTCCATGATTCTTTGATGAGTAAAAAGTTCAAATGAACAGCATTTCTGAATTTTAGTTTTATAAATAAACAGCATTTTAATCTTAATTTATTTTAAGTGGCCCTATAATAAAAGGTTTATATTTTGGTTTTCATTTTCAAGTGTTTGTGAGCACAGTGCTGCTTTGTGTACAGCGTTACTGGGGTAACTACAATTGTACTGCTCCAGAAGTGGCACCTAATGGTGAAGAATGAATTTGCATTTTCATTCAGACCAACACAAAAATACCAACAAGTGGGTGGGCAATATGTTAATGTTTCATGTTGATGTTAACAAACTTTGCAGGATGTTTTCATTCACTTAGAGCTGTGAAAGCTCAATTAAAAAAAAAAAAATCCATAATAGGGGTACTTTAATGTATTCTTTCTGATTAAAAGTAATTAAATAATATGTAAATAATGACAAAATGTTTAAATTAGAACGCCTTTCCTAGACCAGCGACACAGTTTGCAGCGTCATAAGTCATATACCAAAAAAAAGAAATAGCATAGGTTAAGAGCTTTTTTCAAATCCCTCTGAAATGTACACAGATGGTGTTCACACATCTTTCTAAACTTGCCTAGAGGTCGTAACAGTTGAATCCTCAGTATGCTGATTACAGTTTCCTTTAACGTACAAGGACACAAGACTATCAGATGATATGAAGCTATCCAAAGCGTCCTCCACCAGCCATAAAAAGCATACGTTTCAGGACAAACACGGTAAAGATGAGAAATACAGGAGGAAACCAGGTCCAAAGTTTACACAGGATGGTTTTGTGTCGCCCCCACCAGATGGAGAAGTGGAGGGGCCGACATCAGAGAGACAAACACACACACTTCCTTTTACACGGTTGTGTGGATCAGTCTGGTGAGTCCATGCATCATTCCAGAGAGACCACAATTTCTGCACCCTCAGCTTATTAAAGCATTTCAAGCTCCAGTGCACTTGTACCGCTCTCCAACCTTTGAGTCTGCTCTCCACCTTGAATGCCAAGCATAACAGTGGATATTCCAGAGCAGCAGTGCATGGAGGCTACAATAGCTACCCGGAAAAAACGTTGCGCTCTCTGGCTTAAAATGATGAAAGCCAGGAGCTTGAATCTGAGCCGAGACTCAACAGAGAGACTTTTTTTTTTTCATTTAGGATGTTCAGTGGAGATGCTATCAGGTGCTAAAGCTGTAAAGTCCAGCCCCGAGGCGTCATTTTGCACTTTAATTTATCCAGCACATCTGAACTTGTAATCTATCTGTTTGGAAAAGCTCAAGAGCGGACCGCTCTTTGATGCATCTGCTGCTTAAAGAGGGTACAAAAGAGAAGACCTTTAAAGGTTGTGGGATGCCTTTGAGATGTGCAGTGACCTTTTGGGAACCCACTGTCTGTGAGCCGTGTCTTTAAACACATACAGCCAGTGCTAGAGACCGTGTAGAGAGACTCCAAATGCCACAGAGAGCAATCCACTAAGATTAATATACTCATCATGGAAAATTGACCGGCAGACATTTCCAGCCTCAGTTTTCCTTTTAATCTCCCGACATATTTTCACTAAGATTCCACCGCCAATTTATTTGTCAGATGAAATGAAACAGATTGGTTTTTAAGGGTTGAGGATCTGTCTCTTGGAATTTAGAGCCTTCTTGGTAGTTTTAGTCGTCTCAAGTGTAAAGTTCAGTCCACAATGCAAATTATTTGACTCCTTCAACAGGAAAGATCTGTCTGAAATGGCTAATCATTAAAATGAGTGGCTGTTTTAGTGAGTCGTTTGAATCATTCACTCAGCCGATTTGTTTAAAAATGCTGATTCTTCGTGAAACAAAACAAGTGACTGTCTTTATGAATGAGTCATTGTATTTGTTCAAAAGATTAATTTTGAAATACTTATTCTTTCAGCAACTGAACATGTAAATGTCATGAATGAGTCATTTGAATTATTCACTCAACCAATTTTGTCCAGAAACACAGACTCAGTAAGGAACAAAATGCTGATTCATTCAGGAATTGAAGTCACTGTCTTTATAAGTGAATCCCTAAATTATTTACTGAAATTATTAGTTAAAAACACAGACTCACTCAACCGATTTACTCAAAATGCTAGTTCATTCAAGTCTTTAAAAGTGATTCATTGATTCATTTTTACAGATTTGTTCAAAACACAGATTCATTTAGCAGCAAAACATGTGACTTAATTTTTTTCTTCTGTCATATAAAAGCTAGTTCACATGAAAACATTCATGCTGGCTCCTTCTTACTTCAAAAAAGTCTCTTGACTGACAGGGTGGATCATCACAGCTAACATCTGTTGAATTGATGAGATGCATTTGTTATCCATCTTCAACTTCCCTTGATTCTCTGGGCTTGCCAGTGCAACGTCAGCCCTGTTGCCAAAGGCCACTTACTGAGACGGTGTTACACAATTAAAGCATGAAGTCTGTGCTCATTTATTGTGCTCCTCAGATATTATGATGCCAAAGAAAAGACTCACTCCCAGAGCAGAGCAGTAAAACCATGACATCAGAACCTCTTCATTTCCCATTAAAAAAGACTCGCAGCGTTTACACAGCTGAAACCGACTCGCGTTATGGAGAGTCATGTCTATGAAACGAGTAATAGTCATGTTTAATTGCACATTATATCTGTGTTTTGACACTCGCCATGCATTAAGACTTAACAGTACTGTCAGATGGATGACTGGAAACCACAACAGCGGAGCACAACGACTCTAATAAGAAATGGAAAACAGATTATGAGGTTGTGTATGTCTGAAACAGAGCACTATTAACAATTTTCAGACGCTAAGTTGTTTTTTCACCCCTGCACAGTCACAGTTTAGAAGCAATATTATTTTGTGATTGCAGACCTACCCAGAGGAAAATTATATTGCTTAAAGTTTCCTTTTTTCAGGAGACTTTTAGGGGTTTTTAGTTATGCTTCATAAAACTTTGGGGTCAGAAAGATATATATATATGTGTGTGTGTATATATATATATATATATATATATATATATATAGGAAATGCCATTAAAGACATACAATATTACAAAAGTTTTCTATTTAAAATAAATGCTGCATTTAAAATAAAAGCTTCTCTGTTTCAACTGTTTTCAACACTGATAATTAGAAATATTTCTAGAGCAGCAAATCAATATATTAGAATAATTTCTGAATGATCATGTGACACTGGACTAGAGAAGAATGGAGTTATAATACTGAAAATTCAGCTTTCCTATAAGACTTTAGCCGTAGTTGCTGTCCTTTTAATCCCACTGCTGTCTTGGAGAAACAATTGAGATATTAATGAGATCACATTTCATCGATTTCTCTTTCATCTGAGTATTGAAGTCAGAGTTAACAGCCTGCCATGTTTAATGAGGATAGACCTATGAATACATTGATTTACATTTAAATAGATATGACTGCTTGTTAAGTGTCATTTGCATTTAGTTATTATGCAGATGAGTGTCTAGTAGTGATATTCCGATCACGCTGCATATGATTGTTGAACGCTAGGTGTTAATCACAGTATCATACATAAAACATGCAGCCTCATATGTTTTAACATCTCTGTGCAAACTTTGTTTAATGTGACACATATGATTCCTAAACCGGCATTGCAAGTGTGTTTTTCTCTGCGCTACTGTCACTAAAGGAATACTAATCTTGCATAATTGTTTGCTCAGTGTAAATTACAGCTGAGATTTACAGAACAATGTGCAAATGGAAATTGCATGCTGTGGATCAATGGTAATTAATGCACCATAGTGTAGAGCATCAGAAAATTGTCTCCAGGTGTATGAAGAATCGCCATGGTTATTACTCATCACTTTAATTGGGCTAATTATGATTGCTGCTGTATTTAGGATAAATCAGTGCCAGAGGAGGTCTCGAAATGCATTAACAGAGCAGAGGGAAGTTCATCCAAAGCCAATATTTTCATCAAACGACATCCATGCCAATACACCGATGCCATTTATCATCATTGCCCACTCTCACGCCAGTCCAGCCGTTGGGTCAGTGAATCTGCGTCAGGCTCTATTTATGACGCCGTGAAAGCCGTTTACATGCATGTTCATTATTCATGTTAAATATAAGCTTGGGTTGGCTGAAAACCCATCCGGACTGAGCCTATGTTGCTTTGTCCTATTGAAGGGAATGCGTGGACGCCAAATAGCTGCATGGCATAAAGGCTCTCCAGGCGGAGTTATGGGGCCCACTGGCTCTCTGACACAGTTTTTGCAATCCTGCACCAGCGAGAGTGGTCATGGGCTTTTCAGGGCTCATTGTCCGAGTCACGGCGGTGAGCTAGAAGAGGTGGAACAGAGCGAAATACCATGTGTGCGCCCAGTAGGAGGACATTCCTCCGGTCCTATGATTTCCTCATCACATTCGTCCTCTGGAAGCCCCACTGTAATCGCATTGTTCGGGGCTTTAGCCCCCTAACCAAACCCCTCATCAGCAGCATGTCAACTCCAGCCCCTGTCTAACATTGTGAAAGAACAGAAGTGTTGTGGGTTCATCACTGTATCAACAATTCCTCTCCACATAACACCTCTGGAATGACTGATATGCAGGTCCAGATGGAAACTGCAGGGGGGAAAATCTGCAGAATGGATTGTTAAAATGTGGAAAACATCATGCTTTTATTGGTAGATGGAATCATTAAATTAGCCAGGATATGTATGGTGCACTAAAAGGATTTTTGTTTAATGTTTCTTTAAAAATAATACATTAATTGTAATTTAATTGATGTAAGACTTTTTCTCTGTAAAAAACTTGCAGTTGCATGTTTCAGCCACAGATAGTGATAGAGAGCAATTTCCGTAGTGGAGAAAGTGAGCATGAAATAAAAATGTACAATTATTTTCTCATACTGCAGTGTTTATTGTAAAATATTTAGGCATGTGTATTTTTTTTTTTATGTCATGTGCCCTCATAATCATCATAATAATCAAAAAAACTTTAACGTCCACATCTTCTCTGATGACTTTTCTGTCAATCATATTCATGCAAAGATTATTGTGATATCATTTTCATGCCATTTTAAATGAAAAAAAACAAGGCACAGGAAAATGCAACTATTTTACAAAGTGGAGAATTTGTACGAATTGCAATTAAGGAAAGTTGCAAGAAAGTAAGCATAAAAGTTCACCCCGAAATCTAACTGTTACTGGGCCTAATCAGATTGTACGAAAACTTATGAATGAGATCTTACAAATTTACACAAATTAGCCACCAATTTGCCAAAACATAGAACTGTCATGAATTGCCATCACATTTGGTTGGATTTGGTTGAACTTTTTCAGTGGGGTTCAAATTTACCTGAACTTCGTGACTTGTTTAGCACAAATCCCTCTCTATATTTCCATATTTCCACTTTCATGTGAAATGAAAAAGCAGTGCTATCCACTCTTACCTTTGTGTAGACTGTGTTATCATAGGTAGCCTACAGCCAAATGTCTACTGCCTGACCCAGTTTACACGTGATATACACCATCATATACCCTAGCTTTACACTGCAGTCTACTTTCAGGTAATTAAACAGATCCCGCTGGGACTCACAAACACTTGTTGTAATAAGCTAATATAATGATAAAAATCTTCTTTGGACTGCACTTTAGCGTTCATTTTCTCAGCTGTCCCTCATAATGATTCAAATTGTGGTAGTTATTTTAATGATTCACTGGTACAGGGACCAATTATAAGGCCAATTATATAGTGTCCTTGTTAGTTTCTCATCTGTAGCTTCTTCAAGTACTTATGCAAATAGAATATTTCACTCTGGCATTCCAGCTCTTAGATAGCTATTGCAATTCAGTAACATTAGTTAAAGTAGCAGTCATTTAGGAACTGAGTAGTTTTGCTAGCACTGTATACTGTATTAAACATAATATAACTGTAAATACTCAACATGCATGTTTAATTTTTAACATTATTCCCTACAGAAGCACATTTCTGCCATAGGGAAAAAAAACCCCCTCATAATTCTGAGTTGATATATCTCAGAATTTAGATTGTTTAGAAAGTAAAAAAGGATAAAAATGTTAGAATTGTGAGATATAGGCCTGAGTTCATAGACAGGGCCAAGCCAGGAGTAGGCCATAGTTCAATTAGGACATTTAAGTCATTTTTATAAACATGCTTTTATAAAAAGGCATTACTGGTGTGCATGTTAAGACAAAACAAAGGCACTGACATGTTTTAAGATCAGTTAGTGCAAGTTTCTTTCAGTTAAAACAGCTCATATTTACATTTTAGTCTAAGACTAGGCTTGTCTGTGAAACCAGGGGATAAACTTGCAAATCTTAATTTTTCCAGCAATATTTTTGAGTAAATCTTGCAATTCAATTCTGCCTTTTTTAAAATTAAATCCTGGAATTTGGAATCTTTTTCTCTCAGTGGTTTTAATAAAATGAAAAAAAAAAAGGAGACATGGCTTTTCACTCTATCTTTATCTTTTTATAATTGCAAAGTTACATCTCTTAATTTATTTAGTTTAAAATTAATTAATTAATTAATTAATTAATTTTTAATTAATTATTTTATTTTATAATTATTAATTTATTAATTAATTAATTAATTAAATTTATTTAGTTTATTTATGTTTATTTATGTTGATTATGAAATGTGAACTCAGAATTGCGTTAAAGTCAGAATTGTGAGATAAAAAGTCCTTTAATTTTACTTTTTGGTGAAAACAGACTTCCATAATAACCCACTTTGACTTTTGTCAGAAAAATAAGAAAGAAAGAAAAAAGTAACTTAGTCTGCAACCATCAACTGTGTGAAAATAGAAGGAATTTTCTTAACAAAAGAACCTTCACAAAATGGCCATTTGTGCAACATTTCACCCCCTTTCTTCGCTCATCACACATGTGGGAAAGACAGCGTGTGTGAGTGTGTAAGTGAGCCTGTGTTGGCATGTATGTGTCACGGCACAGTGACATGCTGTGTGCTCCTCAGTGTCCGCTCGGCAGCGGGGGACAGACAGCATCTCTGTGTGTGCGGCAGCGGGGCCTTCACAAGATCGATGGGAGGCTTATGGGGAGGGTCGCTGTCAGCTTGTCTGCTGTCTGTTCCTCAGCGCCAGCCAATCAAAGTGGCCCAGCCCTGACAAGGCCTGTTTGAGTGTGCATCGATCAGGCTGTGGTAGAGGGGCCCGCTGAAGGGATTGTTTTTCATAGTAAAGTGTGTTCTAATCTCCCCTCTGATGTCTTAAGAGATCTATCAGTGTAACTAATAGTGAGTTGCTAAAGGCCAGAGACCAAGGCTGCTCCCTTGATAGGCCTCCATCTATAAAATCTCCCATGTTTCTCGATTTTACAAACCCCACGCTCTCCCATCAGATGGCTGGTTGTCAGTTGAAGCAATGTTTCAGGCTTATTTCAGTCTCTATCGACTGCATCTATGGTATGATGCCGATTACTACAGTTTTTTGTTTTTTTCTTAAAAAAGCAAAAAACTGGTTACAATAGAAAACTTACATTTACAAGTATATATAGCCAAGAAATGATTACGTGATGTAGATGTACAAAAAAAAAAACATAACTAAGGACTTATGTGAAGAAATATGTGAAACGTGGAAAATTATTTCCTCCACAATATTGTTTCATAACAGCCTGTTCAATGCAAAGTAAACATAGAACCAGTTGTTAGTGTGCTGAGAAGAACTGAAAAGTGTCAATGCGTTCTGCTTTGAGTGAATTTTTAAGATGTAACAGAAAAAGCTATGATGTAACAGGGAAGATTAAGCCATTGTTTCCCACTAGATCCAAATTTATGCCGACGACTCAAAACTTCCCACAAAATGATTCTTTATCTGAAGTTGTGTTCTGCTGTATGAGCATTTCTTCGAGGAGCAGGAATTCTGAGGATACAGAAAAAATGTGCAAGAGAAAGAGAGAGAGATAGAAAGAGAAAGTTTGAGTCTAGGCAGTTTGTGAGATTGAATCTGGGAGATGTGTGAGTCTATAACAGTAATTTAGCGAGGAATGTATCTTGTGTCTTGAGGTGTGAGGTATTCTCTCAGCACTGTACGCTGGTTAGATTGAAGGTTGAGCAGAAACAAGCTGAACACTGGCTTTTGTGATAGGACGCATGGCCTTATGTCCCCCTTTGTATTAAAAACCCAGAGCAAATTTGGCACTACAGTCTCAGGTTTTGTGTGCTGTACAGGGGAGAAAAGTTAGTAGTAGTAGTAGTGTTTTTTTAAATATATATATATATATATATATATATGATATATCATGACATAATTATTTGTTGGTCACTCCTTTTATAATGTTAGCAGCCTGTTTTGTCTGAAAATCTCATTTAGTGTGATGACCGGCCTATTAAAAATTGCTTGTATCTCAAATTACAGTCTATTATTAAAAAGAATATTAAAGTATCATGAAGGTGAAAAAATATGCCAGGTTTTCATATAAATATAAATATAAAATTAAATATAAGTTAGTGTTGTCAAATTAATCATTGTGATTAATCGCATCCAAAATAAACGTTTTTGTTTACATAATATATATACATGTGTGTTGAGTATATTTATTATGTATATATATATATATATATATATATATAAACAGTAAATACAAACACATACATGTATATATTTAAGAAAAATATGTTTAAATTTTTTAAATATATTTATATATAAAATATAAGAATGCATGTAAATATTTCCAAAACATATGCTGTATGTTAGTGTATGTATATATACATAATAAATATTCACAGTACACACACACATATATATTATGTAAACAAAAACTTATTCCAATTCATCACGATTAATCATTTGACAGCACTAATATAAATATAAATATCAAATCACTTTAATTACTTGTATTATTTTAAAAAAGGAATTTATGTATTTCATTTGAAATGTATTATGTCATAACAACATACAGCAAAGTTGAACTCATCCAGTTGACCACCCTTCATGTAAAGACCTCAGTTGGTGAAAACAAAGGTCTGTCAGAGAACTGTGTCAGGAAATCTCAGTAAGTCCAAGGAGACAAAATCGCGTGAGACCAAGCGTATCAGCACCAGCGATCAACCCAGGTGAGCAATCAATCCTGTGGAAGAGGACCTGGAGCAGAACACGGCTTCTGACCTTTCTCTCAGGTAATTGCCCCCCTGACTGGTGCAAACAGTCTGATAATTGCCCCTCTCCTTGTATAAAGAGGGGGTTTTGTGTAAAATGTCAGCCCTCCTCGAGCATTCCCTTTCTTGGTACGCTCAAGATATCTTAGGAGGACCCAGAGGAGCTCGCTCGTCTTGGAGACGGTCCCTTGGTGTTGGGCTCATTTCAGTACCCCTGCGTCCCCCTCCCCCCACTCTTTTCTCACTGTCAAAGCGCAGGCATCAAGCAACCTGCCACATTCACATTTAATCTCTGACAAAGCCTGAGGTTGTTTGCAAGCACTTGTGCTTTTCAGAAAAGGTTTATTCTTGTCTCATAAATTCTGCCTCTCTGCTGTGTCATCAGAAAATATCCGTGGCTCAGGAATCGAGCCGCAGGAGGGCATTTTATGTAAGACGCTGTTAACAAACAGAAGAGCCTAGCGTGAGCACTTGTCAGTGTGAGCGTGGGTATTTATGAAGAAAGAGAGGGACGTTCTCAACAGCTGTCTGAGGGCATGTAAGAAGAGACTCTTGATGTTTCGGGGCCATCCTGCCACGGTGTCTGTGGATCACCTGCGGTGGCGCGTCTCCTCCGACCCTGACAGCCTCGCTGCGCAGCTCCATGCAGGGGCCCTCTGATTTATGGCGATGCAGCTCCCCGTACCCAGCCTGCACGGCGCGGCCCCTGGTGAGACAGCCTTTCCCCTAGAGTGGCCTCCTCAGAGAGACGAATGGGGACTGGCTGGCAGGCAAGCCTTAACAAATGTGCGGACACCCTGTGGAGTGGCTCGACACACAAGATTGATTTGTGGGCCCCTCTGCCCGGGCTGGAACGGGGCACCTGCCGGAGGAATCTAAATAGCATCCTCGCTCTGTTAGCTGCCCGTAGCGGCGTGGGCGTCAGACCCCTTCCTGACCCTCGCAGGAGCTGCTGATCACTGAAGAATCTGATCTTTTCTCTGGATATTTTATATTCAGGCAGCCGAGGCCTCCTAAGGGGCCTTCATGCTTACAGCTTCATTATGGGCGAGTGACAAATATTCAGTGCCAGAATCTGCATCACTGTAAGAACTATGAAATTCGGCGAGACTTGAGGTTCACACACTCCTGGCGACTATCCGGTTACGTTTTTTATGCATATTAAGCATTGAACTTTAAAATTACAAATTGTGGACTGATTGTAACAAGCAACTCTGATGCACCATTTTATTCAGTGCCTTAAAGGGGTCCTATTATGCATATTGATTTTGTTTTGGGGTGTGCTGGAACATGCTCTCTTGCTTGGTGGTATGAAAAATGCATTATTTTTCTCAAAATATGCATTATTACAATACCTTTCTCCCCAGCCTGGCACAAAAGGTTGGTTCGATTTGTATTAGGGTTTGATGAAGACCCGCCTTCCAAAAAATAATGCGATTGGTTGGCTGTCCCAGTGCTTTGTGACTGGCGAACAGCTTAGACAGTGTTTCAGTACTGAGCCATGCCTTTTACCAAAGAAGCAAGTTCCATCTGCTCCGATATAGTTAAGGATGGCATCAATATTGGCATATATATTTAAGCCGGATTCAGATCCCGAGACTATTGAACAAGAGGATCGCACAGTACCTTTGCACACATTATTGCAAGACATATTATAGTGGTAACGTACGGAGCCCTGCACATGACAAAATAAATAGATTCTAGATTGTGTGCAAAATTTACTAATTCGTTCCCTCATTTTAGGTAAATCGTGTACTCTTTATAATAATTTGTGTCATCATAACAAAGTAGGCTACAACTAATTATAATCTCGTGCCACAAATTAGGCCTATCTAGACCGAGCACAAATTATTATATCGAGTGCACAATTTATTTATTTTTTCTTACATGTCCTGTGCAGGGCTCCATAGTAACAATATTGTTGTTTTTTTCAGTTAAATCATGTTTTAGATAGGATGTCAACAACTGCTTAAAAATAACTGCATTAACTATGTACAGATAAGTGCAACTGTAATTTGTTTTATGTTTATTGCTATATAATTATAACATTACAACATGAATTGCAGTGAAACTGTTATACAATTTATATAAATCTCATAATTGAAATGCAAATTCTGCAGATTACAGTACATCATTGTCCAGTACAGTGCTATTATTACTGTACAAAATACATTTTCATAATTGTAACATACATATTTACATACATGCATAATTCAGGTGCATCTGTAATAACTTGCACAAACTTGACACTACAGCAGCATTTCTCCTTCGTCATCGTCTTGTTTGATGCTGAACGTCTAGGTTACGAACGTAACCCACGTTCCCTGAAGGAGGGAACGGAGACGTTACATATGGGAACTCGCCAGA
>JAUMHE010000056.1:3236570-3258964 GCA_032359235.1 Enteromius mattozi
AAGTATTTAATAAGAATATTTAATTCATTCAGATCTAGGATGTGTTATTTTAGTGTTCCCTTTATTTTTTGAGCAGTTTAGATTACATACATTTATTACCATTAAAATAAAATAAGGTGCATGAATGTGTCACTACGTTTAGCTGAAATGACAAATTAAATGACATGTTATTTTATTTATTCTATTCTATGCTGTTCTGTTCCATTCCATTCTGTTCTATTCTGTTCTGTTCTGTTCCCTAGGTCTACAACTCTTTAATGAAAAACAGTTTCTAAATTCATCATCAAATAGAATAGAATAGAATAGAATAAAAAATAAAATAAATATACAATGTTTTTGGATGGGTTTTGGCAACAACAACAACAACAACACTAATAATAATAATAATAAAAATCTATTGTTATTATTGTTGATTATTGCAAAAATCCTCCTCCAAAATATATATTTTTTAATTATTATTATTTTTGTTGTTGTTTGAAAAACTAGTAGTTTTCTTTCCCTTTGTACCTTAAAAATATTAGTAATATTATTAATGGTATAAATATGGTGCTTTTACTAGGCACATTTTATGGATTTTGCTATTTTCAGGACCTCAGACACCCTTAATTTTAGACTTTTACATCAGACAGTGTGCGATTGATAATGGGAATGAGAGGCTGACCTTTGTGGACTTTGCTCTCGTCTCCCCTGAGGAAGGACATCTACTGTGGGCTTTTCTTTGAGTCAGATACAGTTTCACTGGCAATTAGTTTGAACAGGAGGTGCTGAATGAATGCATTTGTTCCTTGTATCCTCTCCCTCTCTGCCAGCTACTGTATAAAGAGCGTACCGTAAGTGAATCTAGCCAGCACTTACCGTCATGTCGTCACATTATGCTTCTATTGATTGATAGGATCCTGTTTATCGCAGGGAGGTTTGCTTTCATATCATATCAGCAGTTACCGATCACACAAGACTCTTTTCAGCTTTCTGTTCTGTAGCCCAGAGAAACATTTTATTTTTTAATCATATTTTATGACATAGCTACACTTTCCCATAGGACAATTTTATTTCTCTGAGGTTCTTTCATGTTCAGGAGATTTAATAGAGAGACCAGTTTTGTTTCACTTAAGCATCATCTCTGTCTCAGACATTTCTTCCAAGAAATAA
Organism: Enteromius mattozi; assembly: GCA_032359235.1. Classification (NCBI taxonomy): domain Eukaryota; kingdom Metazoa; phylum Chordata; class Actinopteri; order Cypriniformes; family Cyprinidae; genus Enteromius; species Enteromius mattozi. Next base: position 3,237,720 of record JAUMHE010000056.1, read on the forward strand.
GGCTAAGGAAGAATTAAAAAATGACAGATTCAATTCAATTTGTTGCCATACAGCAAAAAGAGATTTTCTGGCTCAGTATTTTTGTCTTGTTTTTCTGTACAACATCTAAACATACAATCAAGAAAAAGACTCGAGAAGCTAAATAACAAGTTATAAGATTTATTTATTCATTCATTCATTCATTCATTCACTCTTTTCTTAAGACATGGGGGGAATTCTCTGACTTTATTATTTATTTATTTATTTATTTATAATTAAGTTGATAATTAGGAATTTATTATGAATGATTTGATATTTGTTCTGAAAAACAAACAAAAAAACTAGGGCTCTCTCTATGAACAGGCCATGACTTCTTGAATGATTTGTTCAAAATGTGGATTCATTCAGAAATTAAACAGTGCTATGTTGCTCAAAGACGCCCTAATAGCTCTGCTGTGGAGTTATATCTAATATATAAACAAACAATCTTTTGTTTTCTTTCTTTTCGTTTTGTCCTTAAAACATCTTCTATGACAAATGTACAATCACAGTTTGAGACACTGTCGAGATTTCTTCCAAAACTTTTGCCCCATTTGTTCTTCACCTTGTTGCTGTCTAGAAACGATTGATTTTTCAATCTAATGGGAAGATTTCCTTCACAGCTCTGTGTTTTTCCCCGACATCCCCACCATCGAACATCGCCAAGATAGCGAAGAAAAGATCGACAAAGTAATAAGATCATCTCTCATATCCTTATTAAGGGTGGCTCCCGGGAGAGCGCGTGTGTGTTCTTGTTAAGAGCGAGTGCTGGAGGCCTGGATGAGAAATCACCTCAGCGCCCCTCTGCAGCGCTCCCACTCCCTTCCTGCGCCTGTTAGCCCGGGACTGAGCCCCAGCGTCTCCTCACAGCGCACGTGTAATCAATAACACACACACATACACACACCTTAGCACGTCGTGTTAGACACGCAAACGTATACATCATGCTGCGCTCAGCACTCCCTGAACATCTGAGGCGTTGAGGTTAGGTGGAGGAAGAGCAGGCACAGCTTTGGGTAATGTCATTCATAGCCCTTCACTGCAGTGAGAGAGTTTGGAGAGATGAGAGTCCGATGCCGTCCACAGCCATTGACTTCTCAGGCTTCTATTAAAGAGCTGTCAAGAACAAGCGCTCGTGTGACGGAAACTGGGCCACCTTTCTCTCCATCATCACCTGCTTCACTGACCCGCGCCGCTCGTCGTCTTGCATCTCCTTTGTTTATTTTAGGCCTTTGTAATTTATTTCTATTTATAAGTAACGGTCATCGCATGTCAAGGGCATTGTGAAATCAAGGATGATTGGAAGGAAATCTGTTTTTTAATCTAACAAATGAGATCTCAGCAGTGTCTCACACTGTTCTCAAGATTGAAATATGCAATCTAAGTCTCAACATGAACGATGATCATCAAATTATGTGAGATATACTATCCACATGCGCTATTATACTCTTTCCATATGTTAAGAGCGATTATAAATTTCACCAGTGTTATTTTATTATTATTTATGTACTATTGAAGTATTGATGACTATTGTAAATTTTTTAGCAGTTATGTTATGTTATTTTCATTTTTATTCTATTATTATATATTACTATTCAGCTTTTTTCAGTTTTATTTTTAGCAATTTTAAACTAACTTTTGTTTATTTAAATTAGATTGCAAGGCAAATTAAGTTAGATGTGTTTTCTTTTTTACTTTTAATTGATTAACTTTTAAATATTTAATTTCTTATTAATATGTATACATATATATATTCCCCCCCCCCCAGCTTTGTTTATTGAAAATGGTAATTAAAATATTTGTACAAATTTTATTTTTATACAATGTTACGCTTTTCTGTCATTATTTACTCATCCTTGTGTCACCCAAATCTTTCTTCTGTTTGAATTCAATATAAATATCCCCCCAGGAATTTCAGGATAACAAAAGAGTGTATGTAACAAAGACCTTCAGTGTGTCTCCGAAGCCACCTCTGAGCTATAAAATGTTCCTCTGGGGTCTTCACACATATTCTGGCCACATAGGTTAGTGTTTATCACGTTTGGGACTCTGTGTTTTCTGATTCGCAGAGGTAACGGTGTGTCAGATTAGATTTTCTGTAACAAATGCTATTAAGAGAACCTGCATTTTTTCCTTCAGCCTCAATTTGTGCAGTCCCTAATGGAGAGCATCAGAGGAGAAATGGGTTAATGTAAACCTGCATTCTCATGCATCACAGCTACTCTCCATGCTGTTTTCTGCTCACACTACACTCAGGAAAACCTCTCAGGAGAAACAACAGGCATGTAGGTGCGCTGTAGTGGTGGGAATGTCATGTAGACTGTGAGATAGGTAATAAACATCAATGATATGTTGGAAGCGGTTGCATCCGACCCCAAAATACCTCTATTAAAGTGAAAGAAGGTCTTCTGCTGTATTCCCAGGGAAGAGGAACCTGACCTCGCTGCTTCTATAATAATAAAGCCCCTTTGGTTTTCTTGCCATGAAGCAGAATTCAGTTGATTCTAGGAGGATGGTGCTGACTTGAAGCTTTGGTTCACCAACAGTATCAGGTATTGAACCTGGAACAAGAGGGGGGTGGAATACAGATGTGTGTGAGCCACAGTAATTAGCCAGCTCATCATGATTTTCCCTCTTCATTATGGATAATGGGATGGGATTCTCATGAATAGGGAAGGATGAGCTGATGAGTACACTTTAATAGCAGAGTTTTTTTTTTCCATTTTAAGAGGTGTATTTGCATAATTCATGCACCCGCCACTGAATATGACATTAAAGGAGACTTTAAGAGTATTTTTAAACACACTTTATCAAATAGCTCTGACTTCAGCTTCCCAAATTTTCATTTCCCGAAGGAAAAATTATTGCTCACAGTGTAGGTTTGCGCTCTCATAGCTCAAGAGACTCAATTATGTTTTAGCCAAACAAACTTTTTTCAGTCGTTTCACCTAAAATTCCTCAGGTAAGAGCTACTCTTTGTAGTCATGTTGTTTTCATACGGTTTTGAAAAAAAATTCTGCTAATTTCAAGAATAGTTTAGTTTTAATCCAGTGATGCTAAAAATGTATTGTGGTGTAACCATGAGGAAAAAAACAAAACACTTTTTGCTTACATTCACACCAAATACAATTTTACAAACTTAATTTTGTTGTCATTACAAAAGTATATTTAATAAGAAATAAATATTTTTGAATGATTTATCAAATTTATTAAAAAAGAAAAAGTAAAATATGTGAAAATGTATACATATATTAGTTTTGTCAAAAAAGTAATAATAAGTGTTTTTCTTTACAAAATAAATGTGTGTGCTCTGTGTATATTTATTATGTATATATAAATACACGCACATACAGCATATATTTTGAAAAAAAAATTCATATAAAATATAAAGTAGTAGAGTTTGTTTTCAACATTGTTATTATACAAATTATTATTATTATTTTTATTATTATTAATGTTTCTTGAGCAGCAAATCAGCCTATTAGAATGATTTCTAATATCATGTGACACTGATGCTGAAAATTCATCTTTGCATGACAGGAATAAATTGTATTAAATTTGTACTCAAAAAGAAAATTAACAATATAAAAAATTGAATATAAACTAAAATTGTAATAATATTCCACAATATTACTGTGTCTATTGCCATTTTAAATAAACAAATGCAGCCTTGGTGAGCAGACGAAATTATTCTAAAACATATTTTTACTTTTTTTTTTTTTTTTTTTTAAAGGTAGTGTTTGGTAATGCCTGCATACTTCCTTTCTAATGACAGCATTTTCTGTTTTTCTTATTTAGGTATCTAAAAGCTATTTTAATGACGTTTTCTTCATGTGAATTCTTCATTTTCTTCTTATGAATATCACCCTGACATTTTAAAACATGAAACATTTTTAAATATAAACAGTGAATGTGGATCATTTAGTTTCTGGAATTCGATGAGTTCATACTGAGACTTCAAACTTTGATATTTTGGCAGTTGACTTGACAGTTGAAGACATTGTTGAAGTCTTTTCAGAAACTCAGAGAAGCTGAGTCTCAATTTGCTCTCGTTGCTGTCTAGAAACTATATTTCTTTTCTATGAGGTCATAAGATCCACTCACATGCGCGTGTGGCCGGCCATGCGCACATCTCAGCGCTGTGGGTAGAGCTATTAGTTTGTTTAAGTCAGTCCGGATGATTAAATGTCTTTCCATTGTGTCTGCCGATGCATATGGTCATGTGAAATGATTCGCTCCATTAAAAGTGGCAGCATAGTAATAGGGTAATGAATGGCCCTGTTGGCTAGAGACTCCCAGCATCCTAATTTGTCTTTCCTCCTGTTGTTGTCTCCACAGCCTGCCGGCCCGGCTTCTATAAGGCCTCTTCGGGGAACGTAAAGTGCTCCAAGTGTCCTCCACACAGCTACACACACCAGGAGGGAGCCGTACACTGCAGCTGCGAGAAAAACTACTTCCGTGCAGAAGAAGACCCAGTCTCCATGGCCTGCTCTCGTACGTGATGCATTTTCTCCAGATTTGGTTTAACTTCAGCTCAATTTGACCCACACTTGATTTTTGAACTGCTTAAAACACTTAAACTGCTGATATCTGCTTATAAATGTGTGACTTTTTCTCATTTAGGGTCAACAACGCATCGATGTGCATGCAAAGTTTTAAAGGTTCCTAAAAGTTTGGGTTAAATTTCAAACTGATCCACCATTAGATTCCATGCTGTTGACCAATATCAGAAAACAGATAAACTGAACTGTAGCTTGTCAATAAGTAAAATATAAAATACATGATAATTTAACATGATAAATTGAAAACCATAAGTTTACTTGAAGACGTGTTTTCAAGTGAGAATTTACGTTTTCTTTCTCTATTTGTGTTTCATAGTACAAAAAACTCTTAAAATTAAGTTTTTGGTTGTTAGTTGTTTTGGGGGGGGATCTCACTGATCAATCTGTTGCAGATAAATGTATATCAGAAACAAAAAATACAAATGGAAAAAACTAACATAAAAACAATATCTTAATATTTAACACAATTATGACACAGCCTACTGTATCATAGTTATAGTTTTTTTATCTTTTTTATTTAAATTTTTTGTCGAACTGCATGGAAACCAATTAAGGCCCGTGTGACCTGCAACTCAAAGGCGTACGCAGATGTTCAACACAACAGCGCAGGACAGCAAAATCTCCACAAGCATTTAGAAGTAATGTTGTAGTACGGATAATTATTTATGTTACTTGAAACGCAGCGTTCCTGTTCGCTGCGCAGCCCTCAGAAGCGCCAGAGCTTTTTGAAGGATGGTGTTTGTTCAAGGATTGATGAATTTGTGTTGGCTCGTTCTGACAAAGCTTCCGATACCCCCTCAGCGACCTTCAAGCTGTCCCATCGAGAATAGCTCGTGTTTGCTTATTTTTAACCGTTTCAACCGACGGGCCTCCTCGGCTTTGCGCAGCGGAGCAAGCTTACCCATTCTCTTTTATGGAGAAGCACGCAGATGGTAGACAGATGCATGCAGCGACTGCCAAGCATTCCAAAACACATTATCCATAAATCACCGCATTGCTATCAGTGCTGATTCATATCACATAAAACCACCAAGAGCCTTATTGAATTCTGCGGCCAAGTTTAATAGGGTGTATCTTACGTGACATCCGAAGTAGTCAGCGCGTCGGATCACGCCACGCTCATGCGAGTCGCTTTTTATTTTGGCTGTCGGAAGCAATAGCGAGTCTTCATTTCCACTTAAGCACTCATTGCCAATGTTAGTTTAAGACTTTGATGGGTACAGTGAGCGGAAAAACGCTTGAACGGAGTGTACGACTTTAATTTCTCCGCTTCATCCTGTCATAGCCCTCGAGTTTGTACATTTATCTTGATAGAATCTGCTCTGATGCAGGCAGTGGAACAGAAACGCTTTAAGTGCAGCTCTGAGAGCGGAACTGTAATTAAAGGAAGTCGACGCACAATATTATCTGCAATAATTGTGGAAGGTCATTCTGAGTTCAGAGATGTTTTTTTGCATGTGAATATAATTCAGGTCATGGCTGTATTATACGGGCAGTTGCTCCGTGAATTATAGCTTTGTAAAAATGTACAGTTTATGTTGTGTGCTGTGTCGTGTTGGCGGAGGTCAGCATTTAATCACCGTCAAATGTTTCAAAGGCATACATATTTATGCCTGTTTTTAGTACGTATAAATGGACTTGTTTATTTCTGGCTGTCTCCTTTTTATGACCTCATAAAGGCAATATTCTGCTGTGTAAATCTATGACGTGAGGAAAATGTCAACGGTGGATATGGTATATAATTGCGCCCAGTGCTGGGTAGTAGCTGATTACGTGTACTGTACATCTGGATTACGCAATCAGATTTCAAAAGCTAATTGGAGTTTGCTACATTAACTTGCTCATAATCAGATTAGAGTTATTTTTTATGGATTACATGATTACATATTATTCGCATTATGGCAGTAAATTATTCCGAATTTAGCAATATGTTCTCACTCATCACATAATGACGCTTGGTCAGGACCTTTTGGCGTTGCTTTTTGATAGGGTACCCCTTTAGCATCATTTTCGACGTGCAGAGTCCTCCATTGTTTTAATGGGGTTACTCCACCCCAAAATTAATATTTTGTCATTAATCTCTTACCCCCATGTCTTTCCAAAGCTGTAAAAGCTTTGTTTATCCTTGGAACACAATTTAAGATATTTTGGATAAAAACCGGGATGCTTGTGACTGTCCCATTAGGGCCTTTCGCACCGCTTTAGTACCAGAGCTAAAAGTACAGTACTAGAGTACTGAGATGTTTTTGCACAAACTATTTCCTAGTACCATTTTAAGGATTGCATTCACAATGATGGTGGGGACTAAGAAGTGGCGTAAGCCGGTTGACAGCGACGTCAGTTGCACGCGGTGTTCAACAAGAGAAACAAAAAAGAACGCCACAGACAAATTTTTAGGTAAATGCCGTTTATAAAAGAAATAAGTTGATACAATGTCTACACAGTATTTTAAATTTAAGTTTAAGCCAATCAGCTTACACTTACATCATTGATTGTTCCTAGTACTTTTTTAGACCCTACTCTGAAGTAGGAGCTAATTTAGTTCCTCCAAATGGAGTTCCTGGAACTGTAATTATTCCTATTTATAAAAGTAACAGACTTTATATGGCTTCAGAAGACTTGGAATGCTACATGACTTGTTTGTAATATACTGCTTGTTTATGGTCAGTTTTTGCAATACCTGTGACTGTACTTATATTTGTCTGGTATGTGTTTTATAATGTTCAGAATTTGGGGAGGTTTAGGTTAGGAGTGGGGTAAGGTTCTTTTACAAATGCATGCAAACCAATAAATTAAAACAAACAATTGAAAACAACGAGGCCACCCAGCAGACACAGGACGTCAATATAACATCAAGTTGACATTGGACAGGCCTTGCGTTTTGTTTGAGAATGAAAATTGGGTTGATGTCAGTATTTGATGCCAATTAGACATTAATTTAACATTGGATTTTGGTTACACTACCTAAAATCAACAAATATCAACCTCAGCTGATGTTGGTATTAGACATATTAGACATATTAGATGGTATTAGACATTGAATTGTCATTGACATTGTGTGCCTGCAGGATAAAGGGGTACCTTGAGCATCAAAAAACAACACCAAGGGGTCCTGACCAAGTGTCAATGTGTGACGGAGTGAGAATGTGTTGAATTTATATTCTCCCTCATTCTTCTTTTTCACTTTTAAAATTTATTTTCTAAAAATCCTATAAATAAATTGCTTTTGAATTTGAGGGGTAAAAGCATCTCTTAAGCAATTAGACCAAGTATGAAGCAAATTATGCAAGTTACTAATGTATAGGTGATGTATAGCTGTGAAACACTATGTCTTCATCCAGTACATTTAATAGAAAGTTTTTAAAAAAGTTTGACTTGAAAAAAATCTAAAAGTGACCTAAAAGGTAGTAAGATTTCATTACCTAAAATGGGTATCCTAGATTGTGTTACTTACTGCAGTTTTCATCATGCCATCTGTAAATGGACTACAATTTGTAAGTAATCTACACAGCTCTGATCGTACCACTTAGAACACCAGGCACAAACATCTCCCATATGTCACAGAGAGAATTTAATGGGTTCATCATGTTATGGTGGTGATTGTTCAGGTCTGTGTTAATAACAAAGGCTGTAGTCCCACTTTTGTGGACTGCCTGTCCGAATAATGGATGGCTCACCCTGGCACACCTCACATCCTCCCGCTAACAGGCCAGCGAGTCTGTTAACATTACCTGCTCACTGTAATTTCTATTATATGTCAGGATCAAAGGATGCTATGCTCTGGCAAAGATGTTACCTTGTGACATAAAACGACTTTTTCCTCCATCCTATAAAAAGAGACTTTGGTTTATACTGTTGCCACTGCAAACTGAGCCACATTAATGCATTTTTTATCTGTGCTGACACAGACAATCTCCTTTTTATGATACACATTTTTTATATAAAGGACAGATCAAGGTGTTGTAAAACAGAAAATCCAATACGCTAAAATAATAATGATGGTTGTTCAGCTAAATATTAAAATCCTCACCTTCATGTAATTTTAAAAACATTGTTTTCTTTTTTCCATGATACACTAAATGAAATGTTAAGAAAGTCCACTGCAGTTTGTTTTTATTTATTTATTTAGCTAGTTAGCAACATTTTAAATTAGCTTTTATTTTTACATTTTTCATATTTCCACATAAAGTTTAGTTTAAGTTTTGGTAATACTGTCACATTGATACATTATTATTATTATTATTATTATTATATTTATTATTATTATGTGGAATGTCCCCAATTCACTGCTGTGCAAAAGTTTTTATTTTTAAGTAAATGGTTTTGTTGTTTGTTTTAAATTTTCATCTGATATTAATATTTTAGTTTAGCTTAATTGCTATTACTTAAAAAAATAAATAAATCAATAAAAATGAATTTAAAAAAAATTGACAAAAATCAACAAAATAATTATGATTAATTAATTTAACATAGCAAGACTTTTTTTATTGCTGTTAATTTAAAAAAAAAAAAAAAAAACTTTGAGAAGCTCTTGTATAAAATACATATGGTGCTATATTCTATGTCTATTATAAAGTCATACCATTGTCATAAGACTTTCAGTAAAAGTCTTTCAGTCTACCTCTCCGTAAGAGCTGGTAAATGCGATTATAAAATTAAATTTTGAGTGAATTATTCTTCAAGGATTGTTGCTCTTCTTTCTATAAGTGCTTTTGAAAAGGCCAGTGTGTTGGATTCTGTATTTGACCTTGAAGCTAAACGTCTGATTTATGGTCATGTCAGAATCAAGGGAAAGCAACAGGGAGTGTTCTGGAATGTTCCAGAGCGAATTTGTGGAGGAGATTCCTTTGTGTAATGTTCTATTTCTTAATGTAGGATCAAATCCTATCTCTCCCCCACTTTCCTTCTCAGACAAAATGTCTGTCAAAATGGTTCTCAGGTTCTCAGATCAAATCAAACCAACCCAACACTGCACTCCTGATTTCTTCATTCACCACCATATTTAAGCCAGGAATGTAGTGTTAGCATAATTATACCCAGAGGTCAGATATTAAATATTATTTATTGGCTTTGAACTGCTGTCCATCTCCTTACTCTGATCTTGCTCTATTCTGAGATTTCACTCTTGTTCATATATATGCAGAGGTCTGTCACTTATTCAAATAACAGTGTGCTTTGCAGGCCTGCTTTTCCAATCAATAGAGCACCCTGGCCACACGTCATACCGTATTTTTTTAGCAGGACAATCTTTTAAAGTTAATATAACAATCCAGTGAGGACACTTGTGAACTCTGGAGTAATTCTAGAGGCTTAGCCAACATTTTAACAAGGGGAAGGACATGCCTGCCTAAATTCCGTATCCATCCATAACTGATGACTTTAACGATTAAACCCACACTTTTTAAAGTAAACGTACTTCCCCAGAGGGACATTTTATTGCTCTTTCATAGCTCATGAGATTTAATGGAGTTCTCAGTTGTGTTTCATTTAAGTATAAACTTTGTCCCAGATGTTTCTCCGGTCATCTCTTAGGAAAAACTGAAATAAAAAAGACACAAATGAGAGTTTCTCGCAGAATCAATGAATAAACCAGTCAATTATTTGAGCTTGGTGGAATCAATGAGAAATGTTTGAGTTCTAAAAACATCTCTCTTTCATCTCCATTTAATTCCATTGTTGTCTACACTCTTAGAAGAAGAAGAAGAAAAGGTTCCAAAATGGGGAACCATTTTGGGTTCCCCGAAGAACCTTTCAGTAAACAGTTCATGACGTGAACAATATTTTAACAATCTAAAGAACTGAGGTTGACTATAAAAAACCCTTTTGTGGTATTGTGAATGTTAAAGGTTCTTCATGGAACCATGGATTCCAATAAAGAACTTTTATTTTTAAGAGTGTAGAGGCAAGGAAAAGATGGGTTTCCTGTATCGCTATTGGTTCGCTTTGTAAGTGTTGAATATGCATTTCAGTACAGTATGTTGTAGTGTATTTTTATAACTTGATTTAAAAATTATGAATAAATATTATATCACATATCTTCTTTCCTCAGGGCCTCCATCTGCTCCGAGCAATGTGATCTCTGCCATTAATGAGACGTCAGTGATTCTGGACTGGACCTGGCCGGCTGACAGCGGAGGCAGGAAGGACGTGATATTTAACGTGGTCTGTAAGCGTTGTTGGCCGGGTCCCAGACAGTGTGAACCCTGTCGAGGGGCCGTGCGCTTCCTGCCCCGTGCCACCGGCCTCACTAACACCACAGTAACTGTAGTGGACCTCCTGGCACACACCAACTACACCTTTGAGATCGAGGCCCAAAATGGAGTGTCCTCCCTGGCTCCTACGGTCCATCAGTATGCTGCAGTCACCATCACCACCAACCAAGCAGGTGAGTCTCCTGTCTCAGAATATTCTGTTGTTAATGAAAATTTCACCACCCTTTCCAAAGGGAAAACAGGGAAAAAAGGTCATCACTCATGTAGATCTGAAATGCCTGTGATGTTCTTTCAGCCATGAAACAAAAAAGAGTGAATTTCTGAAGAATATCCTGAATCTTTTTTTCTTAAAATGAACTTGGACTTGAGCTGTCAAGACACAAATTCATAAAAAAAAAAGCCCTAAATTTATTACAAAAGAAGTCCATATAATTCAAGTCCATAACATTCCATAAAATAGGGCTGTACTCAAAGCCATACAAAGCTTTATGTGAGAAAAGGAATCAAATAAATCAAAATAAAAAAAATTCTGTGGTGTTTGTGTCAAACGGCTTCAGTGTGTCAGTACTTTTATAGCCATCCTAAACTCAGTGCATAAACCTCAATGCAATGCCTCCACCTACACTTTTGTAAAAGCCTTCCTATACATACAATTAGCAGTTTTTTTTTTTACTCTAGAGGCAGTAAATACCAAATACTTCTGTTCCTTTCCACACATATTATGATTACAGAGGCAGATCTCTGTATTTATTATCAATTTAAAAAGACCTATATGTTTGTGTCACATAATCAGCTCCATATGTACGGCTTTTCTGATGTAGTAAACTTGCTTGGTAGCGCACCTTGTACAGCATTGCTTTTGATACCTGTGAAAGAGGAGGCACAATGACATAGTTCAAAGTCTCGTAAAAGCAAGCTAAAATGCTGTGCTTGCTTCAGAAAATGTTTTTGCCTTACATTTGCTTTTGTTAATACTATGAGTTAGGTTTGGGGTTGGTGGAATATTTTTTTAGCGCCACTCACCAGCTATTTCGTTTCCAAACTGCCATAATATGTTCAACTAATTAAATACAGCATTGACAGGTTTACGTTCATTTCTTTAAGATAAAACTGAACACTTTTAGTAACACTGACCGGACATTTCACTTTGAAATTGTTGCAAAACGAATAAGAAGCAACCCAATTTTGCATAAATGTATGCATAACATTTCTGTTCATTTTATTGTGCTCTATTTGAAATTCTGTGACATGACAGGCCCATTCCCCATTTATTATGGAATAGATCAGCCAGGATTTTCTTCAGACATTCACCTTTTGTGCTCCACGGAAGAAAGAACATCACAGAGGTTCAGAACAATGTGCAAACTCTCCATTTAATTCTCCCGGGTCTTCTAATGGGACATTAACACAATATTCCCAAAAATGACACTTCATTCAAAGCCACATCTGAACAGGAAAATTGTTATCACAGATTCTATTGATTGAGCGAAATGTTTTAATGGTCCCCTGAGATAGATTGAGACATATTCACGAAGACAATTCAATTTCCTCTCAGCGATGCGCAACAAAGCTCAACATTCCAATTGGAAGGAAGAAAGGAACCGTTTTATGCCTTATTGCTCATCACAGCTGTCTGTGAACATATCCTTCTGCAGGTGCTGGCCTCTAGTACGGCTGCCTGAAGGTCACGACTCCTCGGGTTACTAAAGCAGAGGGATGCTGAACGGCAGGCCATCTGCCTCTCATTCCATGTGGGCTTCCTTTGTGAAGACTCGTGTTTCTGTTCTCCGGCCCTGTGGGGCTCAGGCCTCTGTCAGTTCAGTGCCGGCTGTGGAGTGATAGGTACAGGTCCTGTCGGATGATTTAGAGTAGGCTTTGGTCCACAGATTACAGGCTTTGGGGTCTGGTGTCGTGAAATAGTAGGCAAAGACTACTTGGCCTACTAGAGGTTCAAAGGCTAGGGATTGATAGTTTTGCACCCTTTTACCACAGGGAGCAGTTGACTTTGCCTGAGACCTCATAAAATCCTTACTGTCATTGCGAGAGGACTGCATTTTCACTCAGCAGATCTTTCATCTTCTCTCGTAGAACAGATGCTGATTTATCTGTGAAGAAAGGCATCTTCTTTCAGAGTGCTACAGGCTCTATGTTGTCTCCCCTGTCTGAGTCACTCAGCATTCATGTTTTAATTCATTTTTGAAAATGAATAATGTATGCTTGTTATAATTGAAAGTATTTTTTATAGTATACTATTCCAGACATTCATTACTGTAAATCCTATGAAACTTTAATGATTAAAGAAAATGAGTAATGACTACTAAATTAATAAAATGAATACTTTTATTTAGCAATGGCACTTAAATTGATCAAATGAGACTATTTCTATTTCACAAAACAAATAAAATCAGCAAATCAACAGATTAGAATGATTTCTGAGAGATTATGTGACACTGAAGACTGGAGTAATGATACTGAATAGTTCAGCTTTGCATCACAGGAATAAATTACATGAATACATTTTAAAATATATTCGGATAGAGAACAATTTTTTTTTAATTAAAATCTTTTTGATCAAATAAATGTTTCTCCTATCAAAATGTCTTTCTAAAGCTTTTTAATAATAGTGTGTACTGCTTATTTATTGTCATTACATTTTGATTCAAATGATTTAAGGTAAAAACGATTAACATTAAAAAAAGTGATGTTGAGAACACAGGAAAATGTATGAAAAAAAAATAAAAAAAAAATAATAATAATAATAATAATAATAATAAATAAACACAGTATTTAAAAAAAGGAAATATTTTACTCTAAACATTTAATTAGAAATGGTAAAAAAAATAACCAATAATTACTTCAATAATATTATTAATTCTTTAACATTAATAAACATTTTCATTAGTATTATTTTTCAGAATTTACTTGCACCTGAAAGAACATTCACTCAGATTTCAGTTTACAATTTTCCAATATAGTATGACATATAGATGGGGTTATAAAAGTGTATAGTGTTGTTACAATGACCCTGGCTACAAGCACCAGAGTTTGTATTGGGTTTAAGGTGTTTTAGTGTTGATAGGTCACAGCTTCACTCTATTAAAGGTGTTTTTGTCAGACGAGGATACCTTGAGGGGACGGATTTGTAGCTCCTCAGACTGATGGGCAGTAAATATGGATTTAACGCTTCTCTTCTCTAGTCCTTCATTGAAGTCTCAGAGGAACAGTTTAACAACCCTTTATTACATGATATTTACTTTTTTATTTTAGAATATTGAGGTCATTTGTTTTAATTATTGTCTTTTGATTTCTATAGCCTTATTGCCCTCAACAATGTATTAATCCCTTTAGACATGCACACTCCCACTCACAATTCCTCCTTGCTTTCAAAGCACGCAGTACAAAGAAGCATACTTTGGCTAAAGCTCTCCGGTTTATTGCACTGCGATGGTATTCATTTCCTCACACAGAAACACAACAACACCCTCATTTTCTGTCTTTTCGATTGAGTTTTTAAGTTCAGGCTGTTTCAGAAACCAAAACCAGGAAGATCCTGACCCCTCTCTCTGTTCTTCTCTGCTCTTGCTCTTAGACAAATAATCCGGCTTCCTTTACTGTCCTATAAAACACAGCCAGAACAAGGAGATGGATGTGTGAATGGCCAATCTAGTGAGTCTGGCCTGCAGAGAGCACATTTACGAGGGGCTCCGAGGGTTGTCAGCGCAGCCCAATCCATCTAAACAGAGCCAGCATGTGCTCCGCAGCCCAAGGGAGACAGCACACGCAAGCTGCCCTCCATGTAAGAATGCTGCTCTCTGCTTGGCTCTCGACCTCGTCAGAGCTGTAAAACATTTGTGTTGAGACCTGGTGGTTCTGCCATTATAACGGGCTGATTCACCCGACCTGGCAGCCATGCTGGGGAAGGCCAGAGATCTTTAGCAAAGCCACCAAAGCCGGAAAAGCATGCAGCCTAACTTACAGTAATTCCAAGTCTTGTACTGCTGTGCCAGGAATGTGGAAAATTAACTTTTTGGCACAACTGGTGATGATGAGTGAACTGAAAAATGGTACCGTGTCTTAAATATTTCATAGCAGCTGGGAAACTATTATTTGCACTGTAATGATTATTAAATGATAGTTGTTAAGCTCTGGATTGCAAGATCATATATTATAGGAGCCATCTCACAGTCTTAAAATTAAATATGATTTAGTGTTATTATTATTATTATTATTATTATTAATGTGACAAATATACCAATTCACTAATACACTGTAAAAATGACCGTGATTTTAACAGAAAAAAAAACTGTTAAAATGCTAAAGTAAAAATATGTTAAATGTTTAAATTCCTGTAAAATTAGTTCCCAGATTTCCCTGCATTGCAAATTTAGTTTGAATTTGATGTTTTATGTTTAAAATAACTGTTTCTTCTTAGTTTTTCTTATTAGTTATGTTTATTAGGGTTGTATGTTACATGTAATGTTGTTAAATTAATGTTTATTGTATATTTCAGTTTAATGAGTCTCACTATTATGGTGTTTAGTGTTTGTGTGAATGTTCATATTTAAAAGCTGCTTATGATGGGCTATGGTTCATCATGTGACTTTCTCATCACCACCTGCATTTGGTGCTTATCAGTTTATTTGTGAGCAGTGAGTGTTCCAGCTCCTCATTCAGGGAGGAGCTCACAGTAAGTGGAGTCAGAGTGACGCTCCCTGGCTAGAGGGTTTGTAGCAGGAGGCAGCGCAGCGGACCATCATTCTTGCTAGTCCTCGGCTAAAATGTCCTGGCGCCTATGGACCAGGACTATTGAGGGCCAGCCCCCTCTGGGGAAGAGTGCCGTACACTGCATTACATGGTGCCCATCTCTCCTCGGTGCCCTCAGGAGATCGATCTGCTAACCCTGCCAGTGTTCCAGGGTGCAGCAGTCTCCAGCGAGCGCTGCTTTCAGTCTTTTCCGCCCGGAAATGTAGCGGAGCTAAAGGCTCACCAACTCCTTTGGAGGTCTCTAGAGCAGCTAGATCAGTCATCTCCTGCCGGTCCTCCGCTTCAGGGCACCGAGCTAGCAGCTCTCAGTATACCAGAGGCCAGCCTCGAGAGACTGATTCCCTTAAAAGACTATTTAGCGATGATCGACTGACAACTGACTCTCAATGGGTCCTGCATACAGTAGAGAGAGGCTACAATATCCAGTTTAGATTGCCTCCGCCACGATTCGCAGGCGTTCCGCCCATGCCCTTGAGTAAGGAGGCCATCGATGTGGTCTTCCTCACGAAAAAGAGTCCGGGATCTACAGCCAGTACTTCATAGTTCAAAAAAAGGATGGAAGGCTGATGCCCATTTTAGATCTCAGGCTCCTGAACCGCTCAGTGAAGAAACTGAAGTTCAGGATGCTCACCATCAAACAGGTTGTGTCTCAAATCAAGTCCGAGGACTGGTTTGTCGCAATAGATCTAAAAGACGCGTACTTCCACGTGTCCATCCATCCTTCACACAGGAAGTTCCTGAGGTTCGCGTTCGGGGCGAAGCGTACCAATATCAGGTTCTTCCCTTTGGCCTTGCACTCTCACCCCGCACGCTTATGAAGTGTATGGTTGCTGCGCTGGCTCCTCGGTGACTCCAGGACATCCGCATACTCAATTACATCGACGACTGGCTGTTTCTAGCACAGTCGGTTTGCAAAGTTACCAGACATCGAGATGTCGTCCTCGCTCATATGAAACAGTTGGGGTTGAGACTGAACGCCAAGAAACCAGAACCACTTATCTTGGTGTGGTGTGGGATTCAACCACGATGCAGGCTCGTATGACACCTGCTCGGATCGAGAGTGAGAGAAAGCCAGTCACTCACTGTCAAGCAGTTTCAGAGACTGAGGGGTCTGATGGTAGCTGTGTCCAACGTGATACCTCTTGACCTGCTGTACATAAGACCCTTACAGTGGTTGCTTAGTACTACGGGTTTTTCCCCAAGGGGAAACCTCCTTCACATGATCAAAGTGTCACGCCATGCGTGCCTTGACATGTGGAGGAAACCTTGGTTCCTGCATCAGGGCCCGGTGTTGGGAGCTGGCCCGGGGAATGGATAAATTTGGAGAGTTTTTCAGCTCTAGAATGCGCAATGTTCATCCAGCTTATCTCTAGTTCATCCAGCTCCACTGGGACTGGATGCCATGGTACAGATGTGACCGAGGCTTCGTCTGTACGCCTTTCCCCTGATCGCTCTGCTCCCAGGAGTTCTGGAGAGAGTTCGCCGTGACGCAGTCAGTCTACTACTTGTA
Organism: Enteromius mattozi; assembly: GCA_032359235.1. Lineage (NCBI taxonomy): Eukaryota > Metazoa > Chordata > Actinopteri > Cypriniformes > Cyprinidae > Enteromius > Enteromius mattozi. The sequence goes on from JAUMHE010000056.1 coordinate 3,254,786, forward strand.
GCGCCATTTTGGCTTGGCCAAGTATGGCTCTCAGACCTGATGGACCCCCTGGTTACACGTTTCCTCCGCAGTGCGCTGAGGTTGAGGCCTCCAGTACGATCCCAAGTCCCTACTTGGGATCTGGCCGTGGTGTTAGAGGCCCTCTGTAGGCCACCTGTTGAGCCCATAGGGGAGATCTCAGATCGCAGTGGCCCCTTCATCCGTACCCTGTGGGTGCGTTTTGAGGGTCCCTGCGGTCACACCACAGCCAATTTTACTGCAGGACTTCAGTCCTCCTCCCTTCAGAGAGCCCGGGCAGAAGAAGTTATATTGTGGATGCCATCAATACTGCTTATGAGTTCTCTGGTCTCCCGCCAATGCTAGGAGTCAAGGCTCATTCAACTAGGAGTGTGGTGGCCTCCAAGGCCTTGATATCTGGGGTCTCTATACAGGAGATCTGTAATGCTGCAGGATGGTCTACCCCCCACGTGTTTGTCCATTTCTACGGATAGGACTTGCGAGCCACTCCAGGCTCTTTTGTTCTCTTGCCCTAGCTGTGCAGATACACACACTAGGCAGGGATTTGCAAGTCTGGGGGCATGGGCATCTTGTTCCCCATAGCATCTTGTCGACGCAGCTTGAGTTCCTGAAGAGAAATGTCTCAAATTTACTCCACGTGCTTTTATGCTTCCTGGCCAATGACGTCATCCACCTATGACGTCTCGCCCATCCATTGGACTGATTACACATACTATTCAAAGCCATCACGCTGGAGGCGTTCCCCATAGCATCTTGTCAACATGGCGTCTTGTTCCTTTGAGGAACTAGGGTTACATACGTAACCTTGAGACCTTTTGCATCTTAGAGTATATTCATCTTTAAAGTAGATTCAAATAGAAAACAGCTATTTTAAAGTGTAATAATATTTAAAAATTCTACTGTTTTATTGTATGCTTAACCACATAAAAGCAGTCAAGGTGAGCAAAAGTTATAGATTTAAAAAATATCTTCAACACTATGAACAGTAGTGTATGTTGCAATATAAAGTAGTATATATATAAAAAAAAAAAAATCTCTATACAATCGATCGCATTACATCAGTTAAGGTCAGATATCATTCTTACGATTGGAGTTAAACCATGAAATGTTGCAGTTCCTTATAATGTTACCAGTCAACAGCCAAAGCCAATTCTGACTTGCGTTTGGCACTTGGCAAGTGTTAATTTTGGCCCCTGATCTGCGTGGAAGTGTTTAGCTGGATCACGGCATTACAGAAGGTTTTCCATGACTCACTCACACATTCTTGAAATATGTTGTTGCGGTTTGCCTCTTCTGTTTGGCGTGTGGAGTTTTTTGGGGAAAAGGGCAGGGAGAAAGTAAAGTAGGTTCTGCACCCATAGTAATGCCGTGCCTCTGTCCCACATCCGCAGAGTCATGTGGAGGACATTTTGAGACCACATTCTGCAGAATGTCATCATCTCGACAGCACTTCGCAAAGATTATTTGTAAATGCTTACATCTGCACTGCAGCATACTAGCAAGTATAATAATTGTAAGGCACACCTGTAAACACAGCGCTCTGATTTCACTCCTCTTCTGAGCTTGTGGCTCAAGAACAGCAAGTTCCCTCCCTTCTGCGTTTTTCTGTAACTGAATATTCTTGCAGTATCCCACATACAATCATGTGGTTCTGTTCGCTGTTGCTTTCTTCTCGGGGTTTGTGGGATTTCTTTTGGCTTTAAGACAGAGGTGATCTGTTCACAAGGAGAAAGCTGAGAAATACACACAGCTCCAAAACCGAGTGAAAATCCTGTTGAAAGATCTGCCGCCACACAATTAGAAAAGACTCACAATTGTTTCCAGTAGAGTTCGGCGTTAGCATGTTGTGAAGCTAATAAATCATAAGAATAGCAAGTATTGAATAAAACAGTCAAACTCTTGGAACTGTTTTATTAATATTTAGTCATAATAGAAACATAATAATATTTGCTTTGCTCTTTGTTGTCACATGGATTATAATTACCATTTATTCCACTTTGTTCACAATTTTGTTTTAATTTTGTTATTTATTTATTTTTACCTCAGCTTGTCTCAAATTCTGTGGTTTGGTTCTCTGTGAAGGGTAAATACAGTTCTGTATAAGAAGTTGATCAAAAGGTACAGATACAGTATCTTAGACAGCGGAGTAATTTTTACAACAACCTTTTGGATCCTTAACATTGAGGCTGTATCCGAAATCGCACTCCTACTTACTCTCACTCAAAACTCCCTAAATTACTCCACTAATACAGTCCACTGAACGAGTGAGTGACAATCAGTGAGTAAATTCAGACATCAAGGGCACAAGAAGTGCTGCATGCAACATTTTCTGGCAAGACTGTGGAATTTATTCATTGGTTGTACCCTCCTAATTGAGATGCATTATCGGAATGAGTGTACTTGACAATATCCATTACGGTTGTGGACATCACTTCAAATTTGTCCCCTCAAATACAAGATTTATCATTTCTTATTTAGTTTGAGTTAAAGTGCAAAAATAACTAAAGCTAAATAAACTAATATGAATCAATAAAAATAAATACTGTGCACTGTACAGATTAATTGAATTAATGAATAAAAAATAAAATGAAAAAATGACAACAAAAAAAACAACAACAACAACACATTTTTAATAAAAAGCAAGTGAGAACAAAAGGTAAAAATAAAATAAAAATGAAATATATACATATATATTATCATAAGCTATTAGGACACATCTCAATAGTGCTATATGGCATAAAACGCTCCCTAATAAGGCTCCTCATTTGGTTTCAGACAAATAATTATAATCTCTCACTTTGCCCTTTGCTGTCACATTCCTTCAGAAGGTCTGTATAAACCAGTGCTTTTTATTTGATTTTAAGACAAAGTTGATCTGTTCACGCTGTGAGCACTGAGAAAGATACACAGTGTCAAATGAGCCTGCTGTCCAGACATTATAAATCATAGCTTCCATAAACTGCGGCCGCTATAAAACTTCAATAATTCCTCCCCTATCAGAGTGCCGTAGGGAAGGAGCTTGTGCAGCGAGGCTGCAAACTCAAACAGACTGAGCCCATCTGGATTCATTAACAAAGAGAAATAGACGAAAAGAAAGAAAGAAAAAAAAAAAGAAAACGAAAGGGTTCCAGGGAAAAAGAAGCATTTCAAGACTGTATAATCACAATCAAGAAAAGCTTGAACATTTGAAAGAACAACATGTTTTTTCCTGTGGTCTAATAAAATTAAAACACAGGCAAGTCAGATGCCTCCATGGCCTCATTGCTGCCTCGCAATTACAGAGCTGTAAAGTTGAAAAAGAACATGAGCGCCAGGCAGGGCGAGAGCGGGGCCGGCTCTGACTTGAATTACACTCACAGATTGGGACCATGTGAAGTGCCAGAGCGGAGCGAGACTTTGGGCTGCCTGTAGCACACTTAGAGATGTGCAAAACTACACATACTTTTTAAAAGAGTTCACTAGTTGAAGGGTTATGTAAATGACTAGGATACCCGGAATAATTATGCTGGTTCACCAGACCTTGATCAAACGATGGTGTTTATATGAAAAACAGATAGAAAGAACACAATGGAAGAGTTTTACGAAAGATTTGTCAAATTTACAGTTAAGTTGTAGAAACGTCAAAATGGTGTAAGTGGGCATAAAGAAAGAAAGAAAGAAAAGAAAAGACTAAATGTGTATTTTTTTACACACAGAAGTCTTAGGACATAAGGAGGAATAGAATAGAATAGAATAGACTGAAATATTAGGACCTTAAGGAGGAAGAATAGAATAGAATAGAATCCTAGGACCTTAAGGAGGAAGAATAGAATATAATTAAATAGAATCAAATCTTGGGACCTTAAGGAGGAAGAATAGAATAGAATAGAATAGAATTGAATTTTATGACCTTAAGAAGGAAGAATATGAATCAATTAATTTTATATTTCTATTCAGTATAAGGAGACATGAAAAAGAAGTACAGACATTTATAATGATTCAAAATATTTCTAATATTACATTTATTATTATATATTTTGTATTGTTTATTATTATTTAATTGAAGAAATATGTTTCTTAAGCGGAAATCAGGATATATTATTAAAGCTTTGCAGCTTTAATAAATTATGTTTTTAAAATATATTAAAATAGACAACACCTTTTTTAAATTGTAATAATATC
>JAUMHE010000056.1:3269031-3284911 GCA_032359235.1 Enteromius mattozi
CTGGCGAGTTCCCATATGTAACGTCTCCGTTCCCTCCTTCAGGGAACGTGGGTTACGTTCGTAACCTAGACGTTTCTAAATTAAATGAACACTAGAGGCAAAACTCTGACACCTTTTATTCCTTTCGCAACAAATTTACAGAATTTCGATTAATAAAGCATCATTTTTGCACAATTACTTGAAGAATATCATGTTATGACTTCAAAACAATATTAATATGTAGGGAGATTTGAAAACTGATGCTTTTGAACATTAGCACCACACATATGCAGCTTCATATCTATGGGTTTTCATAGACGGTGGGTTTGTTCGGGAGCTCTGGTTTGAATCCTGTGTAACTACAGTTTGACAAAATATGTGTAAAATGAAGTTGAAATGATACAATTGCATCAACAAATGCCTTTTTATATCAGTTTTTTTGCATTTGTTAACACTATCGGGTAGGTTTAGGGTTGAGTTTAGTGTAGGGCATATTTCCAACATGATAGTGACAGTCCCCAGATGTTTGACGTAATAAAAACACAGAAATACATACCTATATCACAATTTTTAAAAAATGTGCCAGTGTTAATGTATTGCACTTGTATTTTAGCGCCACTTAGTGGACATTACTCTTTGAAACTGCAAGAAAACATACAGCAAGAATACGGCATGAAAAAAAGGTACGGTGGTGCACAAAAAGTGCACAGAGGTACATATTTTTATGAGACCAGGTTGTTTTTGGAACGTATTTCTCAGAAATATGAATCATATATCCCCACAGTAAATCTAACAATGAAGATGAGTGTTTGGGAAAAGCGACAAGACTTTCTGGCAAAGGCTTCAATTTTGGCATTGCACATATGGCTAGCAGCTCTGCTAGTTTGCAGGCTTCTGTTCTCAGAACATTATGGATCATCTGAGAAGGCCATGCTATCGATAAAACTTTTCATAGCCTTACAGATATAGTTAGGCACGTAATTTATTGTGCGACCTATCTTTAGAATGCAGAGGCAGTCAAACATGGCTGTTCCCAGCAGGATGAATGATGCTGGCTGGGCTCTACCTAGAGAGCTTGAGAAGGAGCAGATGTGCTGCTGCAGATGTGCCTGATGTTCGCAGGAAGAGCCGCTGCTACTCGCTTCAGAGGCAATGAGTTCAGTATGTGGGATGCTGCTCAATTTGTTCAGCGGGTGATCTACTGCCGCTCTGCTCCAGGAGGACTCGTGTGGGCTGAGGATAATGAAATGAAATGTAAAGCAGACAGGCAGGTATAAGCACAGAGTCAATGCTTTTGACTCACTGTATCTTTCCCACATAAGTATAACAAGGCCACAGGAGTGCTGTGTGTGATAATGTGGTCCGAAGGGGTAGGTGCACTACATTAGTCATGTGAGATAGGCGCTTTTATGTGCTCCTCGGGTACCGACCTGGGATTTCTTATGAGTACTGTTAGCCAAACACCTAGTACAGGGATTTGAGATGCAGGGGGATCTCTAGTAGAAATGGTATTTTTTTATCATACTGTTTAATTTTTATTTTAGCAAATGAAATGTATTAGCATGAGCAAAAAATTAAAATTAAAACTTTTTAACGAATTGCATTCATTATGCAGGTCAATGACATGACGCTCTTTTTTTGTCCAGATTATACATTAACTTTTACATTGCAACTCTGCAAAATAATAATACTGATCCAAACACATCTCTACTAAAATGATGATAATCATGTTTAATTCAGTTTGTTTAGAATTTAGTCTCTTATGCTCATCAAGACTTCATTTATTTAATCAGAAATACAGAAAAAACTGTAATATTGTGAAATATTATTACAATTTAATGGTTTTCTATTTTGATATACTTTAAAATATAATTTATTTCTGTAATACAAAGCTGAATTTCTATTATCCATTACTTCAGTCTTCAGTGTCACAATATCCTTCAGAAATTATTGTAATATGCTGATTTATTATTAGAATTATCAGTGTTGGCATTGTTTTTCTCTCCTTTTTTTTGCAAACATGCAATACTTTTTTAAGGAATCTTTCAAAAATAAAAAGATGCATAAAAATGCACCCAAACTTTTGAACGGCAGTGTATGTTGTTAGAAATTATTTCTATTTTAAATAAAGGTCCTTCTTTTTTCATTTTTATTCATCACAGAATCTTAAAAAAGTATGACAGGTTCCAGAAAATATAATAAGCAGCACAACAGTTTCCAGCAATGATAAAAAATCAGCATATTAGAATGATTTCTGAAGGATCATGTAACACTGAAGACTGGAGTAACGATAAAGCATTAACTAAAACTAATACTAAACTTACACTAAAACTGACATAAACACTAATAAAAAATATTATAGACATATAAAAAAAAAAAGTAATTAAAAAAATGATGAAAGCACACATCAAAACAACTAAAACTTTATTTAAAATATATATATATAATATATATATATATAGACTGAAGAAATCATCAAAAACTAATTAAAACATTAATAAAGCGTATCATAATAACTCAACGATACTAAAATAACAATAAATAAATAAAATAAAATAAAATATCCTGGTATCATAAAACGGTAAAAATACTTAAAATTTGATTAAAAAAATATTTTATTAATAACTTTTATTAGTTTTTTATACTTAACATTATTAGTATATTTAAAACTAACATTTTAATAAAACTGCATTAATATTTGAATGTGTGATAACACTTTACTTTAATCCTTTATATGCATCCTTTATATCTAATGCATTATAAAAGTAAATGCCTTGTAATTGTCCTTGTAAAGCAGTATATGTTCTCATGAATAATGAACAGTCTCATTTATTGTATATTATATTATTGTATACCTATTTATTATTAGGTATACAATAGTATAATATACACCTTTAGAAATAATGCAGTCAAACATATAAACAAGCCTTTAAATATAATAATGTATTTTAATTTTTACATCAACATTCATTCAAAAATGTTTGTTTGGAAGGAAAAAATGTCTCAAGGTTACGAATGTAACCCTAGTTCATCTAAGGAACGAGATGCCGCGTCGACAAGACTCTATGGGGAACGCCTCCAGCATGATGGCTCTGAATAGTATGTGTAATCAGTCCAATGGATTGGCGAGACGTCACAGGCGGATGCAGGAAGCATAAAAGCACGTGGAGTGCAGCCGGCTTCAGCTTCAATGTCATGAAGCGAGCGCAGGCAGGGATGCCGGAAGTGTGGTTATGAGATGTTCCTTCGAGGAACTAGGGTTACATATGTAACCTTGAGACGTTCCTCTTCAGGAACTCGAGCCACGTCGACAAGACGCTATGGGGAAGACTTGCAAATCCCTGCCTAGTGTGTGTACCTGCACAGCTAGGGCAAGAGAACAGAAGTCCAGTCCGTAGAAACGGACAAACATGTGGGGGTAGACCATCCCGCAGCGTTAAAGATCTTGTGTATAGAGACCTCAGATATCAAGGCCTTGGAGGCAGCCACACTTCTAGTTGAATAAGCCTTGACTCCTAGCATCGGCGGGAGACCAGAGAACTCATAAGCAGTATCGATAGCTTATAGCTTATAGCAATAGCTTCTTCTGGCCGGGCTCCCTGAAGGGAGAAGGACTGAAGTCCTGCAGTACAATCGACTGTGATGTGACGGCAGGGACCCTCAAAACACGCCCACAGGGTACGGATGAAGCGGCCACTGCGATCTGAGATCTCCCCTATGGGTTCAACAGGTGGCCCACAGAGGGCCTCTAACACCATGGCCAGATCCCACGTAGGGACTACCAACTGTGTGTCCACCGAGAGAGGCGTGGTAGGCCGATATTGCCGCCACATAAACCTTCAGGGTGGAGTAGGTAACCCCAATGGAGAATCTGGCCTGCAGGAACTCCACCACTGTACCAACTAGGCAGTTGGATCCTGCCGGCGTTCTCTACACCAAGAAGTGAAAAGTAGTGGACTGACCGCGTCCCGACGAACTCCTGGGAGCAGAGTGATCGGGGAAAAGGCATACAGATGAGGCCTCGGGCACATTTGTACCATTGCATCCAGCCCCAGTGGAGCTGGATGAACATTGCGCATTCTAGAGCTCTGAAGAGGTCCATCTCTGCTCGAAAAACTCTCCAGATCTGCTCCACCCTCTCAGGGTCAGCATCCATTCCCCGGGCCTCAGCCCCTGCCTCGACAGGATGTCTGCTCCTAGGTTTAGATGCACACGAATGTAGATGGCTCTCAGTGAAAGGAGTCTGTCCCGGGCCCACACAAGGATCTGGTGTGCCAGCTTGTATAAGGGGCATGAACGCAGATCTCCTTAGTGGTTGATATAAGAGACCACTGATGTGTTGTCGGTGTGCACCGACACATGTCGATCTCTTACATCTGGGAGGATGTCCACAGACCGCGGGCTGAGTGGCCACTCAAATGACCGCTCCCCAACCAGTGAGGGATGCATCCGTCGCTAGCATTACATGGTGACAAAGAGCTCCCAACACCGGGCCCTGATGCAGGAACCAAGGTTTCATCTACATGTCAAGGCACGCATGGCGTGACACTTTGATCATGTGAAGGAGGTTTCTTCTTGGGGAAAAACCTAGTCCTGAGCCACCACTGTAGGGGTCTTATGTACAGCAGGCCAAGAGGTATCACATTGGACGCAGCTGCCATCAGACCCAGCAGTCTCTGAAACTGCTTGACAGTGAGTGACTGGCCTTCTCTCACTCTCGCGACTGCCGTGAGGATCGACTCGATCCGAGCAGGTGTCATACGAGCCTGCAGACAATCTAAACTGGATTTTGAAGCCTCTCTCTACAGTATGCAGGACCCACTGAGACCCATTTGGCAGTCGATCACCGCTAAATGGTCTATTAAGGGAATCAGTCTCTTGAGACTGGCCTCTGGTATACTAAGAGCTGCTACCTCGGTGCCCTGAAGCGGAGGACCGGCAGGAGACTAGCTGCTCTAGAGACCTCCAGAGGAGGTGGCGAACCTCTCAGCTCCGCTATGTTTTAGCCGAGGACTAGAAAGAATGACGGTCCGCTGCTCCGGCTCCTGCTAAAAACCCTCCGGCCAGGGAGCGTCACTCTGACTCCACTTAATGTGAGTTTAAGAAATGACTCTCCCTGACTGAGGAGCTGGAACATGGCTGGGGTTGCTCCGCCCAACAGCCCCTGCTGCCAACTCAACCCCCTCCGAGGAAGAGAGAGCACCGTGTTCCTTACTCGAGAATTTTTTTCTCAAGCGCTCCTCATCATAGATTTTAGCACCATTTAATTCCTCAGAATTAAATGCAGTGAAAAATCCCAAAATTTAATTTCTCAAAATTAAATGCAGTGAAAAAAACAGACATTTACTACAGTCTGGCTACAATATAAAGCATTGATTTAAATAACTGAAATGCACGCATTGCCTCGGCAACACACGCTGATTTCACGCACAAGCTTTTTCTCCCCTCAGGAAGAAATGCGTCATAGCAGCAGCAATGAGCTCTTACTCAAAAAGGGTGAAGAACCGCAGAGCGGGCTTCTGAACCCCGAGTTATAGAGCGCTCGATTTAGGGAATGCAGGTGGAGATGGGGTGAGCCCGTCTCCAACCCGTCCACCAGATCCAAATGCGATTCTCGCAATCTCAATTGGCGCCGTGCCTCAGCAGCAGTGGGAGAGAACCACGAGCTTGCATGCACAGACACACTCCTCGGAACGTGTCCGGCGGGGGCGGAGCATTTGCAGCGGAGAGAAGCGCAATCGGCCCCCTCGAGAGCTGACAGCACGCGCTCTGCTCCCCAAAATGCTGCTCATTATTCATTTATTCACATTAATGATAGACAACATGCTTGTGCACATAAAGTAGATCTGGTGAGAAAGGAAGAGGATAGGGATTGTCCGTCTTCCACCAAATCCCACCGCGATTCCCTGAGCACAGCCGCCGCATTCACCTTGGTGAAAGCGAGGCTGGCACCATGAGGAACACAGGTGAAGGCTCTCTCCTCAAAGAGAGCCCTCCGAAAGCAAAGTATACGCCGAAATGACTACCTATGACGTCTCGCCCATCCATTGGACTGATTACAGATACCATTCAGAGCCGTCACGCTGGATGTGTTCCCCATAGCGTCTTGTCGATGCGGCTCGGGTTCCTGAAGAGGAACAACAGATTTTCCAGATTTTCAGTACATTCTCAGAGCAGTTTGGGCATGTCGTAGAGTTCAAGTGTAATGATTCCAGTCTGATTTCATAGCTGGCTTCATTCCAGCGGGGTTGTGTGAGTAGGTCATAGTAATCTCATGCTATGGTACGTTACAGTTCAAAGTGCTGAAATTTTAGAGGGTTTTGTGTAGTCTTTGTCACGAATTTCAAAAAACAAATTGCAAAAGAGTCCACTGTCCTCAATGGTGTGGCTACAAGTAGAGGATTAGAGGAGCTCCTCCGAGACAAAGTAGGTGGCAAGACTTTGAAGTCAAACAACCCCTAAACTTCCATTCATGTGCAACGGATCAGATAGCCAGAATGACAAACAAGACAGCTGAGTTTTCTTGAAAAAACTCCAGCGCTTTCAAAAGCCTCCAGCTGTTTGCAGCTGTAGCATAAAGCAGAACAGCACCTTGCAAAGCCATAAGCAGCCTTTCTTTTGGCAGTCTCAGGGCTGAGTGAACGTCGTCCACATAGGTCACTTCCTGGAAGGGGTCCTGGGTCACTGATAAAGCTGGCATGTCATGTGTTTATCATTTACTTGTTTTTCTGTCCTCAAAGACACTAGGATTCAAGAAGAAACATTTAGAAATGGATAAATGCCACAACCTCTGTTTCTGCATAAATAAACACTGGTGCGTTGTGCTAAAGAGGTTTTTTTTTTTTAGATAGATATTGAGTAAAATATCCAAACATCCATACGGACTGGCATCAGCAGATCACATCCACACACACAAACAAAAATTATTATCATGCAAATTAATACAATCTTTTTGAATTGCCATTAGATTCTTCAAGTTAGTTAACTAGTGCCCCTATCGTGTCATTTCCAATATTGCCTTTCATGCAGTGTGTGACACATTTGCATAACTCCTGCCTGTTGTACATTGGGTGGCCACAAACTACTTGACCCCGCCCACAAACACATCATTTTATTGATGACTGCTGTACACAAAAACAATGTTTTTAAACCATTTTTAAAAGGTTCTTAAAACATGCTTGTTTGTCTATTGTTCCTATAACAACAAAAAAATCAGCTACAGATAACAAAAATACTGATTATTAAATAGTTGTGTTCAAAAATTCATACAGCAACATGCAAATGAAGACTGAAAAAACAATTAAAAGTGTCAGTTGGTGGCGTGATTGACTGGAAGCAGGGCCTCGGGGCCGGAGTGCTGGCCTAACAGTGTTTTATCACACACACGGCATGAGCTGAGATGTGTGCTGTGTGTGCCAGAAAGGATGATGGCTGAGACATACATTGAGGAGGGGGTCTCTGTAGTGCTGAGACTGGACTGGCTCGTCAATCTCACTGGAACCAAGGGAAAAGTCAATGTCACTCCAAGTAGGAAACAGGTCGGGGGATTAAACACGCTTCTCTGTTCTTGTCTGCTTAACAAATGATCTGTCGGATGCGCAGGGGAAATTATCATCACAAATGCTCCACAATGAGGTTTTTCCACTTACAGCTGAGGAAAGAATCTTTTCTTTCCATCTCTATTTCATACAAATCTCAAGGTATTAAATGTTACCCTGTGACATTCTGCACAATTAATATTGCATCTTTGGGAAGCATATTAATCACTATGATGGCTTGTTTTTTTCTTACACCACAAAAATTTTAATTTGAGATGAAATCAAAGAATCAAAATGCAGAATATAATATGTTGTTTGGCTGGTTATCATGGCCCAGTGTTGGTAAATGCAGTAAGTAGCCACGCATTCTTTTAGAAGTAATATATAAATAAATGACTTCTATATGTAGGTCTATGTATTTTTGTATCTATTCTGTTTATAAGTATTTTATATATATATATATATATATATAATTATATATATATATATTGTGTGTGTGTGTGTGTGTGTGTGCATGAAGTTCTTGTATTAGATTTCTATTAGATAGTTTTATCTTCAAAAATAGATTTGCAATATATAATTAACCTCTTTCTCATACTTCACACACATATTTGGGACTGAATTTTGTCAATAAACATAAATACACCTATTGATAATGTCTATTTTTCTTTTAAAAGAATGCACAGCAATATTGATGTTATTTTGACAGAAAATTGATATGTCATTTCACACATTTCAATTCAAAGGAATTTAGTTTAATCCATGGATTTCAAAAGAATTAAAAAAAGCTATTAAAAAATAAAAACTTGTCTGTACTTCTTGTAAAAATGTAACATTTCAAAGAATATAGAAATGGGTAAATGTAGTAATAAAATAATAATAACACAGTAACAATAAAAACTCATCAAAACATATTCACTCATTAATGAGACATTATTGATGAGATACAATATGGTTTTAGTTTGAAAAATGTTCATTCAAAACAGACCCGGTAATGTAAAAATTGGTTTTGAATGCATTATAAGGGTTTACAAGCTCAGAAAAGCCTTTACTAAAGATGGAATATGCAGTTTCTGCAGAAGAGTGTCATCTAGCAGAATTACAAAAAGAAAGCATATTTTCAAATAACCTTTGCAAGCACTAATGCACTCACAATTTTTCTTATCTTACAATATCTCATAAGAGCTAACATGTGTAATAACATTTTTTGTTAAAATCTATTGATAAAAAGCTTAGCAAGTTGATTTAAACCCAAACAATCCATCAAAATTCCTTCATATTGTAAAAGCACCAGTGTTAACCCTGTTTTACATCTTTGTCTGTCTCTGTGTATTTAGGTTTGCACTACCAAAATCTGATTTCCCATGTAACATTTCAGCAGGCCCTTAAGCAATGCCCCACAACTCTCGCTATTGGCTGAGCCAGAATGATTGACAGGCAGTTCAAAACATTTTTGATGGTGTCTGGGATGCTTAATGCTTACACTTTTGTGGTGAATAAACCCATGAATACTTGTGAAAGAACATTAAACTGGGTTAAGATAAAGCATTAAAAAATCATTTAGGTAGTGTATCTACAGCAGGACGAGGGCCTCCTTGTTTTAGGCAGGAGCTATTATTCCTATATTTTGTATTTTTTCCCCCTTTTCATGTCTTAAAGATTTACCAGATGATTCTGTGATTGATTGTGTTGAATCGTCTGAAGTGGGACAACTAAAAAACCACTCAAGCACACTTACTCATTTCCAAACATTTGCCACGGAGATGAAGAACAGACGTCTTCATTTCCATGGTCCAGATCAGGCATCTTTTCTCCGGCTTGGAGAATTAGCTTGGGTCCATTACATCACCACTGCTTTGCAATATGCATGTCGACATGAACTAATTATGAAACCCTAATCTGTACATCCCACAACAATACATCACGCCGAGCGTTTTTAAGCGTGACAGCTATTGAATGTAGGCGTAATTACGTTTGTCCTGAGTTTGCACATTAATACTACGGTTGTCTTCAGAGTGAGGTTAATAAGTACTGAGGGCAACAGCTGGGTCTGTGATGTCTGTCGCGAGCGCAGCCTCCATCTTCACTATGATAATTGATTTCAGATAAAGGATGAGTGATTTGAAGAGGCTGCTCATCACACAAAAACCCAGCCTGGCCACCACAGCTCCAACTCATCTCCGGGCGAGATACTCTTGATTATGACATTTGCTTGGCGCCGCCGAAGCTGCTGCAGTTCAGCCTCTACAATCGCCCCCCGTCCAAAGCTCCCGCTCTCTGATCTCATATTGGAGATATATTTCATACAGTGCTGCCACAGATCAAAAGCAGTTAACTGAACCCTATAGAAGATTTACAGGCCTCTAACAATCATCATCTTTCCCCTTTGACTTTTATGGTATGGACCAGAGGCTGGTGATGGAGTGCCCTTTTGCTGACTGATCTCTGAAAACTTCCGCGCTGACCCTGAATGTGACACTTGGAGGTGCGACTGCAGTGATCCGTAGCTCTTGGCGTATTTTACCAGCTGTCCATTTAATGAGCATCGGATTCATTATCTTGACTTATATTGCTTAAGTTTAGACATTTTGGTTGGTGATCGATCTTTGTTGCGGAATGCTTGTACTGTGACTTTTTCTTTTAATGAGGATATGTCAAAATGCTTTCTCGATCTCTGCTGAAAGTGCAGAAACAGCTATGCTGTAATTGTAAAAATTTGCGTGGCTTCATGTGGTAAGATTAAAGTGATCAAGTTTTAAGTCTGTCCAACCCTACAAAGCACAAACCTTTGAAGGATGGATAGATGGTTTTTAAGGAAAAAGTATTTAATATGATTAAATCAACCTGACTTTGGGTTTTCAGACAAGATAAATATAAATACAAAATAAATTAAAAATACAAATAAAAATTTAATAATATGAAATGCATTTTTATTAGCATTTTCCACCTACAGTAAACGTGAGGTATTTTATTTTGAAAAAATATTTGCCATAAACATCAGGTCAAAATGTTTAAGTTTTGTATGAGCTCTTTGTTTAATATTTGTATCAATTTTAAGTAATTTTAGCAATTTTCTTTAAGTGTAATCATAATCACATTTCAATAAGCAACATAAAATAAAACAATTGTAATTACATAAAGAATTTTAAACTGGGATCTGGGAAAGTTTCAGATTAAAAAAAATATCTGAACAATAATTTATAATAGAATTTTTCATAATTATTTTGTATTAACAATAATACTTTCCAGAAAATATTTTAATTATTGAGTTTGGCTTTAGTAACATTACTAAATACCAATTCAAAATTGCTTTATTTAATAAACTTTTCTAATATTATAATTTTGCCTCAGTATAGAGTCCTAAAACATAGCTTTCATATTGTTTCATATTGTAATTTATATTGCATTGCATAAAATGAAATGCACACTTTATGTTATTTAAAGTAATTTGAATTGGAACAGATGTTTGTTGAGTTGATTTGACTGAGTTAAACTGTGCTGGAGCAGGTCAGGCCATTGAACTGAGGGCCGGTTAACCGGGCAACATCTGGACAACAGGGGGACGGGGTGGACGAGGCTCCCCGTGGACAGCAGACAAAGACACCACAGAGCTGCCTGGAAGCTGCACACTGGGAGGAGAGCCCACAAGAGCAGAGCTATTAACCAGCCTAAGAAGAGCGGAGGGAATCAGCTGTATGCAGGCCATAACTCACTTGTAAAACAACACGGAGCTGTGACTGTTTTGACCTGAGAGCTGTGGACGTTGAGGCTTACGAGGTCCTACAGGCTACCATCCGCTGAAGAGACTGCTCTGAGGCTTCCAAATCCACAAATCTTGAGGAATGCAGTTGTTTTTGTGTTTTAATTTAATTCCTTTCATTAGCTTGTCTTGCCTCCCCCTGCATGTGCAGCATGTTTCCATGCTCTTCAGACATGACCAATCCTTTCCGCTTTCCACCATGAAATCCGGTCCAGCCTTAAACATAGTAATTCCTCGGGAATTTTGAAACCCTAATCTCACTGCTGGACTCATTTCAAATCAGATTTTCATATCTGGTCAAAGACAGTGTCCTTCAAATGATTTTATAGAAATGGATTTATGGATTTACACAAAACCAGTCAAATGAAACTGAATAAATCAGCTTTCCATTGATGTATGATTTGTTAGGATAGGACAATATTTTGCTGAGATACAAGTAATTGAAAATCTGGAATCTGAGGGTGAAAAAAAATCTAGGAAATCTCCTTTAAAGTTGTTCTTAGCAATTCATATTAATAATAAAAATTAGGACAATTTTTAAATATCTTCTGGTAGCATAATCTTTACTTAATATCCTGATGCATGAAAGAAAATTTGATCATTTTGACCCATACAATATATTGTATGCTATTACTACAAATATGCATCTGCTTTTGTGCTTCAGAGCCACATTCACACACACACACACACTTTTTTTAATGCATAACTTTTGTACACTTTGATGGTATGAACATATTTATAAACTTTAATAAAATGCTGGTTCTTTACATTAGGAGGTCAAAAACTTGAATTAAACAGACAAAATGAAGTTAAACATATATATATATATATATATATATATATATATATATATATATATATAATCTGCAAAAAAATATATATATATTAGTATTAATAATAAGACAATACTATGATAATTATTGTTGTTAGGTTTATTATTATTATTATTATTATTATTATTATTAATATTATTATTACTGTTGTTGTTAAACTGAATATCAGTTCAACCTATTATGTGAAAAATAGTAAAAGTAAAAAAATTTAAATGAATTAGATTTAATTAATGTTTTCATTAAATAATTAACTCTACTATGAAAACCTCACATGCTGAACAAATTTACATTTACAAATTTTTTAATGATAACAATTTATCAAACATTTATAAAAATGTAATTTGTGCCTCTAATGTTTAAAAAAAACAAAACAAAATTGGGACACCAAAGTGTAAGGTGCTTCTATTATACATTGCTCATTGTAAAGTTTAAACTCTTTCTTTTTTTATCTCCATTATTTTGCATCTGTGTGATTCTTGGAATCGTGATTCAATATAATATCACAAACTGATAAGATACTGGTTTTATTTGGTCGAAATTAAGTAGGTTAGGCACAAATTGGCTTATATGGGTTCTTCATGGTGTAGCCCAGGGGGGCCCGTCGTCATAGCTTGCACTGGGGCACGTCATGACTAAGTTACGCCACTGGTTGGTTTCTTCATTTTTTTGAGATTTAAAAAAGCATTGAGACACGGTTGCTTTATTTATCTCATGGGAAACTGAGAAATAATTGTGTGTTTGCGTCTTGGATGAAACAGATGTTGTGGCGATAACAAACTCTTTCATGAATCACAAACCACTTATTATGCTATTGTTCATTAAGTGTAACATGTTTCTCCAATTAGGCGCTGTCACAACAGGGTTTGTTCAGTCGGAGTGCGCTGCCAGACAAAAGCCTCCCGTTGGGAAGAGGGAGCGTGTTTTCCATGGATTCTGCATTGTTGATCCCCGGCACAAAGGTACAGCTATTTATTCCCCTCTTAATTATGCCTGACATTTACAATTACTGACCATTTGGGTTCTGGCCGTGACTCTTTCACTAGTGCTTAGGATTGTCAAACACTGTTAGGAGCACTTAGATCAGGCAGGGCTTTACGAGGACAGTGCAGAGGCCTTTACAAGCACGTTGCGACTCGTTTCCAAAGTTTCTCAGTTTCCTAGTAATGTCATAAGCAGATCAATGCATGCATTATTTAATTGGTTTGCCAAAATCTAGATGTTACATTGAGGGAGCCTTTGTAAATAACTTTAGCAGGCGAGAGGAAGAGATGAGTCGGGGAGGACGAGAGCGCCGAATGGAAACAGGATTTGTTTTTTGGGGTCAGAAACTGCAGCAATTAGATTAACCTGTCTCATGTGAAGTGAGATGTCTCTCTCTCTTCAGAAGAATAGGATTTCTTGTGGCAGGCCCTTTCAAACAAACGGGCCATGTTAGTCTGTGAATGGAGGTATGACTCTTACACAGTTTTAAGTGTGTGATGGTCCACTAACACTTTTGGAGCTCTTTTGAAACGTTAACTAAGGACGTATCGTATGCAGTCAGCTAAAATATATTGTCTTTGTCTTTCAGTTGGAGACATGATTTTTTTATGCAGCTTTAATGTGCTTCTCATTGTGTGAGATTTCCATGCATGTGCTAAATATGATTATGGCCTTCAAGTAGATTTTTGCAGCCATAACAATAAGCTTAAGCATGATTTTTAATAAATTGTTTATTTTATATTAACTGTTATTTATTAGAAATCTTGCATGAGCCCACAGTATACACAATTTGATATGATTGGTTGTTGTTGTTGCTGTTGTTTTCAGCTGCCTCTTAAAAAATAAAATAAAATAACAAACAAATAAATACACAAATACTGCAAATTTTTCTATGTGTTCAAATGCTTACATGTTTTATTTTTTAATTATGTCCCAGACTTTCAGTCTGAAACTATGTGAAAGTCCATAATAAATGCTTTGATGTCTTTTTTAACGTGTGATATTAATAAACGTAAATCAATTTTATATTTAATTTTGCAAACAAATAAATTGCAGTTGTGACAAAATTACTAGCACAATTACATTTTTTAGAAAAAAAACAAAAACTTCTTGGCAAACTTCTTTTTTTTTTTTTTAAGGTAGACAACATAAAAAGCTTGTGATACTGTATATGAAATATGAGACATCATGTATGAAACATATATTAAAAACAAACAAATATGTTATTGTTGTGTCCTATTTCCTCTCAAATTATGTGTTAAATGTAAAAATATAATTTCTGCCATTTAAGGTTTTTTTATGATACAGTATATGGTGCAGCTGGCGTTTATCATTTCTTCATGAATGTTGAGGGAGAGATATCTTGTAATACATCTGTATACATTGTTGTACATTAAAGCGGACAAATTCCATACAATTAGTGAGACTTATGAAAGTGTTTTAATAGAGATCAAATTTTTTTGCATATATAAAAACAAATGCCTTCAAGCAGCATTGTCACAATCTGCAAATGCTTGAACATATTAAGTTGTCTGAGTATTTATACTCAAAGTATGATGTCTAATCTTTCTTAATTCTCCTAGCAATCAAAGGTCGTAAACGTCCCTCGCTGTAGATGTTGTATTTGGACAAAAAGCAATCTGGTTTGTTATTACCCAATCTCATCTGGAAGTGGCTTTCATTGGCAAAACATTCTGCGTCTAGTGTGTGGCCCTTTGAATTAGGTTTGAATCCACTGAGCTTGCTGATAATACAGAGTCTTTATTGAAATCTGCTCCTGGAGCACAACCAACGTTTCTGAGGACTTGCTCATGCAAGATATAAACAAGTCAAATGGTCTGCACAGCAGGTATTGACACTGTAATCATACCCTTGGTTTGTCGATTTCGTTTAGAGTGCAACCAATCAGAAAACTGTCTGTAAATACTCTGCCTATGGAATCCTTTTGTTTACAGTGCTTTGAAAAGCCCGCTGCTTACGTCTGACAGCCTCACTTAATATGATGGGATGTTTAGATTGCTCCAATATGTTTGAAATAGTCTTACCCTATAGCCATTTAATTACTACTTATTATGTTCTTTTAAAAAATAAGTAGCATACTTTTTTACTTGTTATGGAAATAATACACTTGAAACAAATTGTACTTAAGTGTGAACTGAATGTAATGTTTCCAGTGTCCTAACTGCATTAATTGCAATTAAATGAAAAAATATTCATAACACTTCAGAATAGGGAACACTTATTCACTATTAACTACGACTTTTTCCTCAATAAAAATTCCTAATTTGCTTCATATTAATAATTAGTAAGGTAGTTGTTAAGTTTAGGTATTGGGTAGGATTAGGGTATTTTACAATAAGGAACTGTGCTTAATTACTACTTATAAAAGGCTAATATTCTAGTATGCATGCTAATAAGCAACTAGTTAAGAGACCCTAAAACAAAGTGTTACCAAAGTATGCGATTAGCTGAAATTTAGAATGTTTTTGACCCACATAAGTAGGACTTAAGTACATCTTTATTTGTAATTTCATGAGGCTTCTATTGTTTTTAAGCCCCTGAGGTCGGCAAATGAGCATACATGTTTTGAGGTGTCTTCACCTGATGACACCGATAAGAACTTAAATTACACATTCAGTTTTGATCGTACAGATAACAGCAATACATCAATCGAATTTGTAAAGGTCTACTTTTATTTGTATACATACAGTCCCCTCCACTATTATTGGCACCCTTGGTAAATCTGAGCAAAGGTGGCTGTGAAAATAAATCTGCATTGTTTATCCTTT
>JAUMHE010000056.1:3292982-3309168 GCA_032359235.1 Enteromius mattozi
GCTAGAACGGAATCCCCGAGGCCCGATCGCTCCGCGAGCTCGACGTACCCCACGACGAACTCCTCGAACGGGGAACCGCGCCGGAGGAGCTCGCTCAGTCCGGCTGTGAACGCCATCTCTTTCTTTGGGTTGGTTGTTCTGTCTATATATACAGTATATATATATATATTATATATATATATATATATATGTGTGTGTGTGTGTGTGTGTGTGTGTGTGTATTACAAGGTAAAATATATCAATACATTATGTTAGCTAACAAATAAAAATAAGTTTAGTTCTTCAAAGCACACAAAAAGATTAATAAAACAATGATTTAGAGTGAAACTTTATTTTAAGGTCTCCTTGTTATATTACATGTACTGTTATAATAACAATAAATTATGCATAATTACATGCGAGTAACCCTAATCCAAACTCAGTACATAAATTTATAGTTACACGGTAACAAGGACACCAGTGTGTTATGAAACATATAAAAGTGTACTTTTGAATAAGCATTTCTAGAATAAGCTATAGTCCATTGCATCTGACCTCATAAAAATACAGGCTGTATGGCCACAGGTGTGCATTTATGAGCATTTTATGCTTTCTAACTCGGCTCATCCAAACAAAATTTATAGACTGACCTATCTATATATAAACGCAATTTAAGAGCATCTATAAAATAAACGTAAGTTACAACTCTTGAACTGCGCTTGAAAAATATTCCAGATATTTGGAAACCATTAATTTCTAAGGACACATTTAGTCTTATTTTTGATTGTAATCATCAAAAGGATTCAGGTCAAGGTTGAATTCCACTCTTCAGATAACGATCGAGCGCAGCCCGTTAATTTTTCACTGTAATCTAGCTTGTTTCTTAATTTTAAGCCACAGCTCTCAGTGAAAAATGACTTTGCTACCCTCTCTTTATCACCTGGCGGCACCAACCTGAGCAACACTTCCACACTTCTGCCCAATTCCATTTGCTCTTCTCTTCCGCTGAGATGACTAAGTATTCCCTCCATTAGCAGCCGTGGATCAGTCCCAGCCTTTTAAAATACAGTTGTGGGCTCTCTCATCAGTCAGCAGGGGCCATTTTAAAGCCCAGCATTTACACAGCGCCTGAGTGATTCATCACAAAGACAAAGCACTGCTGTACTCCTGTAAACGATTGTTTCCCTTAAGATAAAAACAACTAGGGATTATGCATCGCTTTTTATGGATGTTTTCCGCAAACAACTGGCTGCACATTAAAGGGCTCCGAAATAAGCTCACGGATCAAGCCAACAGTTCACAGTGGGACTGATGGGATTGATACGTCAATGCTTAAGGTAGAACGCTGAGATTTTACGTAAGCGTTGACAACAACGTCCCAAAGAAGATGATGGGATAAATCCTGTTATTGTGTTTTTTGGCTCGGATGCTTCCGCTCCCTAAACACTAACTCATTAAATGCATTCAGAAAAGAAGCAAGAGGAAGAAATAATGAAAAGCAGGCATTCGTCTGGAATTGTTGGGGTCAATTAAAGGAGAGTTTGTTATTATTTCATAGCAAATCAGAAATGTTTTCTGTGAAACGACTCTAAAATATAAACTAGTCTCATAAAAATATGTTCCTCTGTGCACTTTTGTGCAACGCTGTTTTTCGTACCTTACTGCACATTTGTCCACACTTTCAAAGAGAAATGTCCACTGAGTGGGGCTAAAAACAGGTACGTGAACCCTGGTACGTTTTAATTACGCTGCAACCTGATCTCACAGAATTCCGTATAATGACCACAGACTCTTACAGCATAATTCCATGTTAATATCACGGAATCGTCGAAAATTCCGTAATGATCCAAGCACGAATATCTGGATTCAAATATTGGGTAATGATATTGCTATAATTGCATATGTATTGGGGTGTGATTTTTCACTGTAAACGGTCACAACAGTTTTATTTATATTACTTTATTTAAACATTTATGAGCACGTAACCCAACACCTGCCCCTAAACCTACCATCCGTTAATAAAACACAAGATAAACTAGCAGATACAACTACCGACATTATTTATTAAAAAGGATTAATATTCCAATTCTTCAGAGGCAAAAGGATTGATTTGTGAGAGAACGTGATCACCATTTCTCTGTCCACCGTGACTCATCTTTGCTGCAGCTGCTGCTTTGCGCAAATTCAAAAAATGCTGCCAGGAGAATCCTTAAATCAGATTGTAAATTTCTATTGGTTCTTGTGTGTCTCGTGACAGATGGCATCATGCTGTTGTGAAATGCTATTGGCTCTTGTGTGTCTGGTGATCTATTGTGTCATTCTACAGGATGAGAGTGTCTTTTTGGATGAGATGTGAGCGCCTTAATGAAGCGGGATAATTTCAGTCATTAACAAAACTTGTTTGTAATGCTTTTTTTTACTGCTCATGGTCAGTTTTTACAATAAATAAATGTGACTGTGCTTATATTGTCTGTGTGTCTTTTACAGTATATTGTTCAGAAGTGGTTAGGTTTAGGGTAAAGGTGGGGCTAGGTGCTACAATGAAAGTATACATTTTATATAAAATGAATCCGGTTATCCGTTCGTGGATCACGGCTGATGCCTGTCACTGACTTACATTGTATGTTTTCCGTGAGCCCATCACAGAATTTTTGATGATTCCGTGACTAACACAGACTTTTGGGTTAAGAGTCCGTGGTCATTACACAGAATTTTGTGAGATCAGGTTGCAAATTAATGCTCTATCATGTTGGAAATATGCCCTACACCAAATCCAACCCTAAACCTACTCGATAGTGTTAACAAATGCAAAACTGATATAAAATCCCATTTATTGATGCTTCCTTTTTCACAGATTTAAACTGTTTTGTCAAACTGTAGTTACACTGGGTTAGCTCCTCACCTCTCAATTACATCATATTTTTGAGCTACCGAACAAGCCTACCGTCTATGAAAACCCATAGATATAAAGCTGCATATGAGTGATGCTAGCGTTCAAAAGCATCCGTTTTCAAATCTCCCAGCATATTAATAACATGATATTCTTTGAGTAATTGTGTGAAAATTACACTTTATTAATAGAAATATGTATAATATTATATAAATATTATGAATAGTAAATTTGTGTCAAAAGGAAGTTTTACTGCCTCTAGCATTCATTTCTTTTGGAAACTGCAGTGATATGTACTGTACTTGTTGGTACATATTTCGTGTCTCACTAAAAAGTGCATGGTTCTGTCACATGGTTCTGACGGTGTGTTGAGGAATATGGGAACGTTCTGTTGCTCTGAAGCCACTGTATCCCTTTTAGTTAGTCCAGACTCTCTAGCATTCATCAGCATGATCCCAAGGCATTCACACGCTCCAGGGCACTTTCTTCTGGCCGGCGTTCTCACACAACACTTTGATTCAGGATGTTGACAGATCACCCCGGTTCCCTGACACAAATTGGTTTAATTGGGTAGAAGTCAAGTGGTGGTAGAGGGTCAGCTCAGCACTGCGGGCTTGTGGGTATGTGGAGGGTGGGATGTTGTGGGTAAACAAAAGAGGGGACTACCACTGGGGAGGTCAACTGGGTTCTGCCACTTTCCCCCACACAGCAAGGCCTGAAAAGCTGGAGCTGCTTGTGCTCTGAAGGAATCTTTAAACTATTCATCCTGACACAGAGATCCAGATCTTCTGTGTCCTATCATTAACTCACCATTAATCACCCCTGCGTCAGATACGTTTGCATATCCTTTTTTCAGAATCCGTAACATGTTTGCCATTTAAAAATTAAGATCTTAAAAAGATAATTAAAAAAAAATTGTTTTTGGCTGTAGTAGTTTTGTTGAGGTTTAAAAAATGTAAAAATAAATAAATAAGTATGGCTTGTACTTATTACTTAATTATATTAACTTAACTGCACGTAAAGTAAAATTAATATTAGTTCAAATTAGCAAATTAGCTGAAATTTAGAGGGCTTTTTACAACCACTTAAGTGGGACTTAGGTACATCTTTATATGCAGTTTCATAATTCCGTTTGAAATATGGTTAAAATGTAAGATTGGCAAGCATTTATGGTAAACTAACATATATTTTAATGTCATTTAAGCTGAAACTTGCATGTCCTGTATTTAATTTTTTTATAATAGAAAATAAAACTCTTTTTTTTTTTTATTTAAATGCAATAGTGCACACATTATTTACAGCTATGATCAAGTACTTTACATATGCTTTAGTATGTTAGTCAACACATGGGTCAACAGTGGAATTATAAATGTAATTACAGAAATTAATTACAGATGTAATTACATAAAGGTATTTTTTATAAATATATAAGTACATGTAAAAACATGTATGCATTGTACCAAAGGATTAGTTTAAATATAAGTACACAATAGTTAAGGCTATATTTATGTTCATTTTAATTGCATAGAAAAGCACCTATGCATTGCCATTAGAGTAAAATTACAACCATACAGTACACATTCAATGCAATTAAGTGCACATCCCTTCAAAACGATTTTTAATGATCATTCTTACTTCAAATATTGCTGAACATCATACACATCCTGCAATGTGTGTGTGAAAAATCATTTGGAAAAGCTCAGAGATGAGAAGTGTAAACAATAAGCTAGTCAAGCATACATATGAAACACACATGATTGGACCTACTTAATGTCCATTCTTCTCATCTGGTCTAAATGACTTCAGAGAGCCACTGGTGGTCAGAAAATACAGAAGCTGCGAACATGGACCGCACAGAGGGGAAATGCATGGTGGGTGGTATTTCATGCTGGACTACGTTTCAATAAGTCACGCCAAGCCGCGGTGGATTTTGGCCCCAGTGGCATTTAGCAGAGTCGTTCTAGTTGTAAATGTATTCCATAGAGTTCTTTCCTTCCCTTGCTGAACTCAAATTCAGCTGGTGACAAAGTGTGACAGGTGAGATAGTTCAAGAAGTCTGACCTTCACTGTGAGCCATAGGAAGTGTTGAAATAAGAGGAGAGCTAGGGCAGTGTGTGAAAACGATCAAGGAATGTTCTGGGTTCAATACAAGATAAGCTCTTTTGACAGTATCTGTGACATGCTGTCAATTACCACCCAAAATATTTTGACTCATTGTAAGTACAGTAAAGCACTTACCACCAGGTCAACATTCCAGAGGCTTTCAAGCACTAAAATAAAGTCGTGCAATGATAATTATTTGAAATGTAGAGTTGTCTAAATCATTTTTATGCTAGGGCTACTTTTCTAAGTGGATGAACTTGTGGTCTAGCATTACTGATGTAATTCCTGTTGATTTACTAACCGTGTAAATGTTAACAGGTTCTCTGGTGTTACATGCATGACACAAGTTAAAAGAACTGGAAAAGACTTTGCACTTTTGTTATTAAATAAAAAAATTAAGCCATATGAAAATTATAAAAAAAAAAAAAAAAAAAACCTTCAGAAGCAGGCTTTTAAGTTGTAACGTTTCAGGAAATATGCAGAGTAGCAGGTGCTACACACATCCAGAAGCAATACAAGGTCCAGTGGAGCTAAAGCCTGGAACATGACAAACCAACATCAAATAACTAGTAGTGATGAAAGTTGACTGTGTTGCCTTGCATCGTCTGCATCTGGGCAAAATAATACAACACACCACAAAGACTTGAGCTGGACTGTCTGCTTCTGCTTGAGAGGAAATACACCAACAGCTGACAGCAGTCTGTATTCATCATTCAAATAGAGAAACCAAAACTGAGACTGTGGATATACAAACCGCAAGCAAAGCAACACTTGCAATTTTGAATATAAATCATGGTCTTCACTTGTTTTCACTTTCTTTATTCCAGGCTGTCATTATGAAAATATTTGTATATTGGAATGCTCAGATGAGATGAAGATAAACTAACAGAAAACATTTTCAGAAAATTTCTTGTGATAATGTTATCTTATTTTTAATTATGTTCTCAAAATGTTAGTACAAAAACATGTTGTTTTTTTTTAAGTACTTACTTATTTTGGAAACTTCAGATAATTTATTTTTAATTAACATTCCCTTAAAGTTGTTTTTGTTAACACTTTAGTTCAGGGACCATTTCCCTCTATTAACTAGTTGCTTATTATCATGCCGATTATTAACAAATTAGTACTTTATTAGTACTGTTTATAAAGCACATATTCAACACAACCATATTCAACATTCCTAATCCTACATAATACCTAAACATAACAACTAACTTACTAACTATTAATAAGCAGCAAAAAGGAATTTATTGAGCCAAAAGTCTTAGTTAATGGTCTTTTAAAAGTGAGCATTGGATTTTAAAATAAAGTGTGACCATAAGTGTTTTTTTTTTCTCTTTCTAATACTGTATAACTGTTACATTCTCCCCTGTCTAGGGGCCGTGGTAAAGATGTAACGTGTGAATAACAAAGGTTTCGGAGGCCATCACTCCTGTCCCAGCCAGCAAACACCACAGAGATTTTATACTACAATTATTTTCTTTTAATGAGTCTGATTTCAATACAAATAAGAGGGAAGCAAGAAACTTCAAGATGGGACCAGGCCAAAACAACAACCAAAAGAAGTCTAGGCTTTGGGAGGGTTACTCTAACTTACCTGAGAAAAGAAAAAGACAAATAAACAACATAACTATTACCTCACTCCCTAACTGACCAAAACAGGAGAAAACAATTAGCAAAAGAAAATGGCGTCCACCTCTCTACAGCTCCCCTAATTGAAAAATGGTTAACATAGAACATTGAACTACATAATTCAGAGACAAGCTTTAAACTGGTTGCATTGTCTTACAATAGAATATCTTAGCAAAAGGAAACAAGAAATAAGGCCTGCACAACTATCAACAATATAGGCACATCAATCACATGCTGGGGCAGGAGGAATGGCTCTCTGCTTCCTGGCTTTGCACCTCAGCTTTATCCACCACCTCCCATCTCATCGACCAATCAGACCTTGAAACTTTTAATTAGGCACAGCTGACTCTCATACCTGGCTGAGGGGATGACCGCAAGAGAGAGAGAGACCAGGGGAAAAGAAACAAAAGCAAAATACAACAACAACAACAACAAAAAGAGAAAGTACAATTACATTGCACCAAACAGGTTAAATAAATGAATGTTGACCACATACATCACAGATGCAAGTAGGCAATTAAATACGTCATGGGACGTAACAATAACCAATAAATAACATTAAAAAAACAGTAGCACTTTATTTTATGGTAACACCTATTAGCTGCTTATTAGCATATTTCAAGAATATTAGCCATGTATTAGCCCATATTAATGCCTTATTCTACATGACCTTATAAATCCCTAATTCTACCCAATACCTAAACATAACAACAACCTTACTAACTATTAAAGCAAATTAAGAATTAATTGAGGGAAAAATAATAGTCATTAGTTATCAAGTGCTACCTATTCTAAAGTGTTGCCGAAGTTACGTTTTGGACATTCTGGAAACATTCAGAAATATTGCTTTCATAACTGAATGAGAAAATTCAACCTGATCTCACAGCAATTCGTACGTATTTTACGAGTTGCCAGTTCGTATGAACTTGTATGAATGACCTACACCTAACTCCGCCCCTAAACCTACTGGGGTTTAGACAAATCATACAAAATCGTACGAATACGAATAGTGAGATCGTACGAATTTGTATGATAGCACAAATTTTCCACCTTGTACGAATACGTACAAATTGGTCGTGAGACTGTGTTGGTTAATTAGCAAAACATAGTTAGAACATATTTTGGTTAGCTGAGATCTGGGCATGTCTTTTTCACTTTTCTTCTAATGCACTGGCTCATACTAAATAACCAATCAGAGTGATTTCTCTCACCGACTTCACATTGACAATTTAGCATTCTCATCTGACGGACACTCGATGATGGGTCACATTTCTGTTTTTTCAGGTCTTTGGATGTTTTTAGACAATCTGCTAAAAGGGTTTATTATTCCGGCTTTGTATTCATCCGCTGCAATTGTCTAACAAGAGTTGTGTAACATGTACATAAGGGGACTTCATTTACGCTACAGAAGACAATGTGTGCTGTCTGTTTTAAAGTGTCCATTCTATAATCAAGACTTACCAACATGCTTCTTTCTTCATGCATTACATGCATATGTGAGATAATTTTAATATAAACAGGAAAGCTTTCAAGTGTCTCTATGAAAACACATTATATCTACTGCAATTAATCACACTATTCCACAGTTGTAGCACATTGTTATCCTTCATTATTTCATTCTCAGCATTCCAGAGAGTCCTTCACTTAGGTTTTGGGATATGCTTCATTATGTACGAAAGCTACTGTGTCTAAAGGGGCTAATAAATTTCCCAGTTCACTATATAATTAAAGGGTGGGATCTGCAGCCATGCTTTTGTGAGAAGGTAATAACTGTTGTTGAGTTTTATGGGCCGTACTGCAATAGAATTTTCCAGATAGAGAGAGGGGATCCAAGCCACAAGCTTGATGGATTAGGCTGAAGGTTGAACAATGAGAGCGGGAAGTGGTGTGGGAAGAGATAAAAGCCTCTATGGAATGATGATGGTTTGCTGTTCATTGATTGCTGTCATTGCACACAGCGGTCACGACACACATGCAAAAACATGCCATTGGTGGTGGAGTGAAATGTTTATAGATTCTCTTCACAGGTATGTTATTTTTAAGGAGGTTGCGATACCTGGAGAAAGGTGTTTGTCAGCATTGCCGTTCATCTCAATGGCAGTTGCTTGGCTGGAGGTATGCAGATTATGGGGACTCGGTTCTGTACACATTGTTTTTTGGGCCAATCACCTGAGTTGTAAATTCCATGTGACCGAAGACTCAGAAGCAACCTAGGCTCATTATGTTTATACATTTTTGCAAAACTTAAGAGCATATACATACAAATTGCAGCAGATTCCAGTTAAAATGAACACTAGAGGCAGTAAAACTCCCACAACTTATCCCTTTTCACACAAAAGGCTATTTTTTTATTAATAAAGGCTAATTTTTACACAATTAGTTGCAGAATGTTATGTTACGACTTAAAAACAATGTTAACATCCTGCACAATTTAAAAACAGATACTTTTGAGCATTGTCAACACATAGCCTACAGCTTCATATGTATGAGTTTTCTAATTCAGTAGGTTTACTTGGTAGCTCACATGATAAAGTGTTGCACTTAGACCGTGAAACCATGAACGGTTTGACAAAACAGCTAAAATCAGAGCACTGTGGCATGGCGCATTGTCTTGTTGGAAGAAGCCATCTCCATTGGGATGCACCATCAACATGATAGGATCCAGGACTTTGCGTAAAGCATTTTATTTATGTCTTAGCCGAAGACAAGGAGATTGGAAATTTGCTGGTTTCCTCATGAAACAACATTACTGACCGACTGATAAAATGCATGTTAAATAAAACCATTTTTAATATGTAAGGCTTAAGTAAAGTAACTCAGGTTAGATAAACTGCAAAATGTATTTTATTCCTGTGATGCAATGCTGAATTTTCAGCATCATTACTCCAGCATTCAGTGTCAAATGATCCTTCAGAAATCATTCAAATGATATACTGAAGAAACATTTTCTCTTATCACAGTTGTGCTGCTTTACTCCCCAAAACCAACCTAGGCTCACTGGAAATATGTGCCTCTTCATAAATTTCTGCACGTACCTATACATAGGAATCGCTTCAGTTTCGAGTTGAAATCTCCATTGGGATGCACCATCAACATGATAGGATGATTACCTATATCTTCAGGAAAAAATCACTTTTACTGTCATGGTAAACAACCTGCTTCCATATTTATAATGGTCTGACCCTCTAGCAACTTCTTATTATAGATTATTATTATCTTATTATATTAAATAATAGCTAATTTGCCTACAAACGTCAGGTGGTAATAATAATCTGGCCACTCAGTTTATGATATAGTATATATGAATAAAAACATATGCACGTACATATAAATTAAGCTATATGATGTATTTGTGTGCCTTTATATATACACAGTACACACTCATATATTATGTATACAAAAATGGTAATTTTTTTTTACGGTTACACCTATTGGTTGCTTATTAACATGCATGTTACTAGAATATTAGCCATTTATTAGTGCTAATTAATCCTACCCAGTACCTAAACTTAACAACTATTAATAAGCAGCAAATTGAGAATTTCTTGAGGGGAAAGTTGTAGTTAAATAGTTATAGTGTTACCTATTCTAAAGTGTGACCCCAAAACTGATATTTTAGATGCAATTAATCGTTTGACAGCATTAATTAAAATATAATGATGTTATTTCATTATCAAATAACCAAGGTCAAGCTGAGAAATGTTACGATACTTCCATAAGATCCACACTGCTAACTAATAATCTACAGAACGTGTATTTTAGGTCATTTGAATGAAATGTTTGTTTAACCTGTTTAGCTATCGTTAGAGTTTAGTTCATTGTTGTTGACTGTTTTTCAACTTCAGAAGCCGAGGGACTGACAAAACAACTCTCACTTCAGGCACATGGGACTTATGTGAACATGTCCTGCCTTGATCTGTGATACATTCCCTTTACAGCATCATAGAAGCTGTTTTGATGTAATGTGGATGATATCACCGAGGGCAGACATCTAAACATATTTCTGCCTTTACTTATCGCTGTCAGGCCAAATCCTTTTAATACCATCTGAGCTGTTATTCAGAATGATTTAGTTCACACATGATTTCCATTTATAAATCAGATAAGCACCCTATCAAAACAATATTGTATGTTTTGAACTGGTCATGGGTTTGGTAATGACTTGAGGGAAGCCAGAGACTTCTGCAGTCATACAAGGAATTCAATTTATGGTGGATGGTCGCCGTGGAGATGCAGATAGAGACGCGTCCAAGAACACATCCTTATCTTAATAGGATTAAACATTAATTTCCCATTATTCCCTCAAAGACTGAATTGGCAATCAAACGCCTATGAATTTTAATCAAAGCTCTCAATACTGTAATCCAGGACTTTGCGTAAAGCATTTTATTTATGTCTTAGCCGAAGACAAGGAGATTGGAAATTTGCTGGTTTCCTCATGAAACAACATTACTGACCGACTGATAAAATGCATGTTAAATAAAACCATTTTTAATATGTAAGGCTTAAGTAAAGTAACTCAGGTTAGATAAACTGCAAAATGTATTTTATTCCTGTGATGCAATGCTGAATTTTCAGCATCATTACTCCAGCATTCAGTGTCAAATGATCCTTCAGAAATCATTCAAATGATATACTGAAGAAACATTTTCTCTTATCACAGTTGTGCTGCTTTACTCCCCAAAACCAACCTAGGCTCACTGGAAATATGTGCCTCTTCATAAATTTCTGCACGTACCTATACATAGGAATCGCTTCAGTTTCGAGTTGAAATGAACACTAGAGGCACTAAAACTCCCACAACTTTTATTCCTTTTCACACAAAAGTATGATTTACAGGTACATTTTTGATTAATAAAGGCTAACAGAAAACTTATGTGCTTATACAATTTGCATGAAACTCAAATCCAGTTAGTGTATTATAAGAATACTGCATACTCCAGAAATATTTCAGACAGTACATGTAATCCCAACATTCCCCATCAATGTGTAAAATGCACGCAATGTCTGGAAAGCAAAGAAAAACTAACACAGAGATACAGAACAAGATGGTTTTCACAGACCCACCATGATTGGAGCAGGAGAGAAAATCAAGTTCTCAGGATGTCTTAAAAACAGGAGTTCAATCTGTCTTTGTCATATATCATCAAACGGAGTCATTAGGGTGACTGTGCTGCAATGAATCTGCTCAGAGCAGCTGTCCGATTCATATCTCCTTTAACAGTAACAGTACATTTACTGCTGCGTTCACAGAGGTGCCCGTACAGTAAATTATTGAGCTTCCAAAGAGGAGGTGAACAGTTTTGGAGTGTAACTCTATGAGGCTGTACCCTCTCCTGAGTTCAGCTAATGCTCAGAACAGTAAATCTGTCAGCTGATGGTTTTCCAAGACGGCAACAATGGGGCGGTCGGAAAAGGGAGGGTGGGACTCAGAGGTTCAAAGCTGGGGTCTGCAGGGATGAGGGCCTCTGAGATGCTGCACAAATGATGTGATAGATCTGGCCGCAAGGTTGTAAATAGCCAGAGCACTGAGGACCAGGACACTGGGAGGTATACTTTGTACGTCAACATCCTCTCTGAAACACGACCCATCGCACTGTTTTACAGCTTTCTCTCTTCACAGTCCATTTTTATAGCTGTGCATGTATATTTGAAAAGTATTTGCTAGAGACAAGTCAAGGACCTTGAAGACATTTATGCTTCACCTTTTTCTCATCATTTAAAAAAAGAAAATTCAATTCAATTTCAATTCAAATTCAATTCAATTACTGGCGTGACATACTTGGGTACATATTGCCAAAGCATTGTACACATCAGAATGAAAGGACAAGTACACATACAATATACATCCAAAAATAAACAGAAACAAAATGCATCCATATATATATACATACACATGACTGTATAAACATCAATGGTACTTCTCATGCAGATGTGTTCATACCTTACTTCTTAGTTTGTGGCATTTATAAATATGATGTGCTACCAAAGAGGAAGTAGATCCTTCACCAAGTAATATTTTTAATTTGTCATTTTCTTGGAGTGACTGGAACTCAGGAAAAATCTGCTGTATTTAACTGTACAGTGAGTCTCTAAAAAATAATTAAATATTTTTTATATAGTCTATCTTGTAGTCATTCTTATTTTTGAATGCTTAGAAATAAGCGGGTGTTTTTTTCTACTAAAAACATGTTTAATATGCTTTGGCCATTAATTTAAAGAAAAATTATAACTGCAAACAAGCTTAAGTATAGACTTTCTTTTATGATGATAAAATTTGATTCTGATTGGTCAGTCAAAGCATTCTAAAATATTGTTGTTTAATGATGCTAAACACTGGAAAAATATGAATTGAATTTACTAAATCTTTTTAAAGGTAATTGGTTGCAATCAATTTATTTTAGCTGCATTTAAATAAACAAGTTTAGCTGGCACACACACACACACACACACACACACATATATATTGGTATTTTCTTTCTATGCTTGAATTTTTATGAAAATAATTAATTTTAGGAGCTCTGAGGTTGTAACGATCCAGCTGGTAGTGCCAGCACAGCCCACTGGATGGCACTCCAGCGCCTGGTGTACTCATTGTGTGTGTGTCTCCGTTTCTATGCCTGGACTCTAATCATGAACTCTTATCTCCACCCACCTTGTCTGTTGTCATGGTTTTTCATTCATGTCTCCACACCGTAGCCTATTATCACGTGTATATATTCCCCGGATGTCTTTGTGTTTTCACGGATCATTGTTTGTTTGTTTGGAGTTTTCCCGTCTCCGCGTTCTTTGTTTCTCTGTGTTTCCTTGTATTGGATTTATCGTTGCCGACCTTGCTCGCCTTGGATTATTGCCTTTGCCTTGCCCCCCAGACTCTGTTTGCTGTTGTACTGACCCACGCTACGTATCTGGATTATTCTGCTGTCGTTGCCTTTGATGTTCCTGTTTGCCGGTGATCGACTCTGCCCGTCTCTACTCTGTGTCTTTAATAAAACAGTCTGCATTTGAATCCGCACGCCTCCTCGTCTCCATCGTGACAGAGGTAGGTTACTTTACTTTTTAAAAAAGTAATTAGTTATAGTTACTAGTTACTTCTCACAAATAGTAACTGAGTTGCAACATTATAAAAGTAAGTAATTACCAGGGAAAGTAACTATTGTGTTACTTAAAAAAAATAAATCAATCAATCAATTGGCAAACTTATGCCCCAATATTAAATTAATGAAACTAACTGGTGGTGGTGGTTGTTTATCATTTATCATTGTTTCTATAAAAAACGGGGCAAAAAATTATAAGATAACAAAACTACTATGAATTATACTACTAATAACAATATAAAACGCACTAAGTATTACTGAGCTGCTGGGTGTGAATATTAATCACGTAGTATGCCTTCGCTCGAATTGACTTGCTGAAATCAAAACAGGGACAATATGAGCACCAGCCAATAAGATTGTCATTAGCGCGTTAGTCCC
Source organism: Enteromius mattozi (assembly GCA_032359235.1). Classification (NCBI taxonomy): domain Eukaryota; kingdom Metazoa; phylum Chordata; class Actinopteri; order Cypriniformes; family Cyprinidae; genus Enteromius; species Enteromius mattozi. The sequence goes on from JAUMHE010000056.1 coordinate 3,307,062, forward strand.
GCGCACTACCAGAGAAACCGTCAGTTTCTAAAAGTTGAGGAATTCCAAAGGAAATCCATTATTTTGACTGGAAAATACAACAAAGAATATCGTTTACATGTAGCACGTCAAGCCACTCATTTATATTACAGATAAGTTGTAGTCAGATGGTCATTGTAACAAATGAACTCCTTCTAAGCGAAACCAAACCTCTCCACTTCACATCAAGTACGTATTCTGCAATAATGCTCAGTTTTCTGTATACTATCCACTGCTAACATTATTACTCAATCACTATTTCACAGTCAGCACACCTGAATATCACCACATTGTGAATAATACACTGAAATCAAACTCAAAGGAGAGCTACTGCTACACTAAACACAACATTCTTACACCTGTTTTCACACCTTTCCATGTTAAGTACCACCATGCCTGCTGTAATACTGCTCGCTAATACAACACAAGCCTGGGTGTGAATGTGAAGGGACAATATTAATTGAACAGTGTTTTATGGTTGCAGATCTACTGAAAAATAGAGGCAGGTGAAAACAGCCCAGCTGAGCAGTGAAGATCACAGGCCTCCAGGACTGGCACGTCTGCGTGGTGAGGTAAGTGAAAATAGCTTTTCTTCTCATCAGAGGCTTCATTCAAGGTCGGTCAAGCGAGAAGGAGCTTAGAGGGGCCTGTTTTATGCTTTTCTTTTTTGTATTTTAACTCGCTCTCTTCAAAGCACAAAGAATATGGCTCCTATTTTTCATGACAGTATCTCTGCTTGAAGAGGCATATGGTATTAAAACATATTGCAGAGTTAAAATGATTGATTTAATGTATTATACTTTGATTTGCTTAATACCAAGTGTTAGATGTTAGGTATTACAGATATAAAGTGGGATTGATAAAAACAGAGGGGGGCATATCATAAATTAATTTCTATATAATAGATTTTGAATGAATCATTGGCTGTGAATAATTTCTGGAATTTATATCTATTTAACTTAAAATATAACAGATAATGCAGTTGAAAAGCCTGTTTTCCTCAAGGATATCTATACCATACCTGATTTTCATTTGTTTCAGTAGCAGTCACGTAGGGTTCAATGGTTGTTACATAAATAAAAATACAGTACAATAAAAATCTTAATGAACCCACATTTTTTTAACTGTACTGTATAGTGGCTTGCAGTTTTTGAAGGGCCGCCAAGAGGGCAATGGGGTTTTTTTCCCCAATTCTGGCTTCTTCCAAGGTTTTATATAACTTGATCCCATGTTTTACTTAATGTGTTCCTGGACCACAAAACCAGTCACAAGGGTCCATTTTTTGAAATTGAGAATTATCATCTGAAAGCTGAATAAATAATCTTTACATTAATGTTTTGTTTGTTAGGATATAGGACAATATTTGGCTGAGATACTGTACAACTATTTGAAAATCTGGAATCTGAGGCTGCCAGAAAATCTAAATATTGAGAAAATATTGAAATGAATAGGATAACAAAAAAAAACAATAGTTATCTTCCTTAGCTAATTGATTACATTGATAATTGCAAATATTTTTTGTATTACAAGTTTTCTAAAATATTAAGTTTAAATATGCACATTATTTAATTAAATATGCGCTAATTTGAATACATTTCTTGAACAAAAATCTAAACACTGTATGAAGCTAGTTTCAAAATACCTATTATTATTTTATTTTTTTTATTTTTTTATTTTTTATTTTTTTTTGACATATTGTAGTCAAAAGTTTTTACAGAGGGAATTTTGGGTATCTCATTTTGTCGCTCCATAATTCATAAAATTCTTAGTAAAGACAGAAAACAATACATTTTGACGTTTCAAAATGTTGTATATTATCAAGCAAATTATATATATATATAACAAATCTCTCTGTATAAAAAACCTTCAGGATATAGGTATGAATAAAAATGTAAAGTCTGGTGTTTGTGTGTGTGTAAGTACTACTGAAATGAAGATATATGGCTCAGTGTAGGAGAAAAAACTCATTTTGAAAAATCAGCCTTTAAAAATATGTAATGTAATTTAAATATTGTGATGACTCAGAGGCGTTTGGATCCATTTGCTGGAGTTTATTAGAATGGTCAGACAGATACAAGTCAAAACGGGG
>JAUMHE010000056.1:3319227-3336965 GCA_032359235.1 Enteromius mattozi
CATTCCAGTCATAACATAGAGACACATGGAAAGGCCCATACAGTGACTTTCCATGTGTCTCTATGTTATGACTGGAATGCACTGTGAACTCCTATTGGATACAGAAAGACCAGGAAATCCTAGTATTTCCAAGCTGCCCAGGGCATTTTTTAAAATATATTCAACATGCACCATTAAATAAACATTAACAACGTGATCAAGTCTAACTTGTACTGAATAACCTTTATTCCTTTTCACAAATCAAACTAAACTTATAGAGACTTTGCAGAAGCACTTCCAGTCACACTCATGGGAAGTAATGAGCACTGGTCAAACTAAAAGAATGGATTGTGTTTATTAAATAAAACTGTAAATTCCCTCCATGCTTAACAACAAAGAACAGCTCCAAGGCCATGTTCAGATGCCACAGAGGTACAGGACATAAAACTGACAAGCAAACTAATTATCTCCAAAATTACAGCATCTTAATGTCCATGCTCATAAGACAGCTATGCTCATTAGTCAGGGAAGGAGGCCATTAAATTTGTTGTGAACACAGGCAGCTGTGTGGTGTTATAATCACGCCTGGCATAGAGATGTCCCTCTCTCAGCTACAGGAGGTGAAGAGCGCTGTTGTGAGAGAAATACCACAGTGCTGGGATAATTTACTGGAATATGCTCATACTCACTTGATAACAACAACTTGCCAATGGCATTTTTTTTTTGACATTTTATTCTGGGTCAAAACTGATCCGAATATGACAGGATGGTTAAAATGTGCTTTGTGTGTGTACACTTGTATAGCTATCTTTGTGAGGGCTGGGTTTGAGTTTTAGACCATCAGAGTGAGGACAATTTGGCCGGTCCTCCCTTTCTGAGAGCCCTTTAAAGGCCTGTTTAAGGGGCAAGACTTGATTTTAGGGATCAAGTTATAATTGGGTAAGGGTTTGGGAGAGACGCTTAGGTCTGATGGGTAGGTTTAGGGTAAGAAGAGATTGCACGGTGTCAATGTATGTCCTCACAAAGATACCTATACAGAGTTGTGTGTGTGTGTGTGTGTGTGTGGTGTTATAATCCTTCAGAAATCAGTCTACTAATTTAAGTTTATAATAAGTTAATTTACTAATCATGTCAGAAACAGGAGGGTTAAAGTGTGTTTTGTGTGTGTGTGTGTGTGTGTGTGTGTGTGTGGTGTTATAATCAAACATTTTCATCACAATTCTTCTAAACCTAAACTGGCTACCTACACATTGATTTCAGAATTACATAAATAACAGTAGCATTCAAAAGTTTGACAGTCTCAGCAATACTTTAATGTGAAATATAAATATACAATTTAAAAAAGGTTGTGGTTTCTCTGAATAAATAAATAAAAAAAATAAAATAAAAATGTGGTTGACTCCAAAACAAAATTTTGAACATTTATAGGGAATTTAGTGTTAAAAATGTTATTTTATTAATTTTTGTATTGTGTATTTTTATTATATTAAAAAGATACAAAATAATGTATTCCCTAAGTGTGTGTGTGTGTGTTTTGATATAGTTGTTAGAAATAAAATAATTAAAAATGCTAAAAATGTTTTTCTTCAAATGTAAAAAGGTAAACAGGTTTCTGTGATGGGTAGGTTTAGGGGTAGGGTTCGTGTAGGGCGATACAAAATATTGTTAGATCAGTATAAAAAAGAATAGAAGTCTATCAAAGTCCTCACGAATATAGCTAAATAAACGTGTGTGTGTGTGTATGTGTGTGTTTTACCAATTGGATGTGGCTCTCTAGTCCTAGGTTGCACATAACGGAGACTCAGTGTTTTTTGTCCCACTTCCTTTTCCCTTCTGTTCTTTTCTCTCTGTCCTGTTTCAGCTTAATCCTGACGCTCACATTCGTCTCTTTTTTGACATCACACAGGATCCAGATTGAGGGCTAATCTTCCGTCCGATGTGAGCAGCAGAGCTTTAATCGGGGGACCAGTAATGAAAGTCACGCAGGCTTACCTTACTTAAGATTGTACAAGACAAGTCAGTGCTATTCCCCTCCAGAGAGCTCAGGCTACAAGTCCCTTTACACTTTAAATAGGAGATATCTGAGCTGTAAACCCCACACGAATGTCACACTGCTGTTTGTAGGAATCACAAAATGTGATAAAGGACAAAGCTTGCACACTACATTGATGATAAAAGTTGCTGTAGTTGCTTCTCTGTTATCACACAGACAGAGATTAACATGAACAGACATTTTCTTTACAAAAAGGGATTTATTTGAGACACATAACTCACATTTTATTAAAATTCACAGGTTAAATGTGTCGTTTATTTCTTAGTTGTTATTGTTTTTTGATTAGCTTTTTTTTTTCAAACAGAATTCAAACACACTGAACTCTCTTGACTTTAATATCTCAATTTTTTCAAAGACAGTGAGAATTAATGGCAAGCAAATGAGACGTTTGTTAAAGACTGCAGTGATTTTATCACATCTGATGTATCAGAAGAGCTCAAAACAACTGTTCACACATTTAACAAAACATTTTAATGACCTGAAAAAATGTCTTGAAACATTTTGGTCACAATTTTTCTAAACCTAAATCAGCTACTTACACATTGATTTCATAACTGTACAGTAACATTCAAAATTCTGACAGTCTCTTCATAGTAATATTGTGAAATATTATTACAATTAAAAATGGTTGTGTTTTCTCTGAAAAATAAATACATAAATATATATGTGGTTCTAAACATTTATAGGAAATTTAGTGTTAAAATGTTTTATTTTATTTTATTTTTAATATCAAATTATCCTTGAAATTAAAAATTGCCACTAGCTAAATCTGAGTTGTTTGTTTACTATCAATGTCAGAAACCTTTGTGCTTTCTTGTATAAACATGATTAATGTTTTCAGCATTACTTAAAGAACAGTTTAAAGGAATAGCATTTATTTGGAATAGAACTATTTCGTAACTATTTTTTCACTTTTAGCGCTGTATCACATTTTCTTTAAAAAGTAAAAAAAAAAACAGATTTTTAAACAGTAGTGTATATTCTCATCATTCATCTCAGTCATGACAATTATATTTCTCACTAAGACTAAGGCAAAACATCTGAGACAAAGACTTAAATGTACCTAAAGTCTCCAGAGCTCATAAATCACATCTCTGTGAAATGTCTTTTTGCGGACAGCGCTATAATCAATTGAGTTGGGCTGGTTTTGTCGCATGTGCTCTTAGAGAGCTAGACAGTTGTGGTCCGGTGTCCTCTCAGACTCCATTATACACACTCAGCAGTGATGACCTAGTTAACAGACTACAGCCAAATCTCAAACAACAAGACTGTACTTTCCTCAGACTGCATGTGCGTGCTGATCTCGCCGTCCATGCAATAGTACAGCTTATTACAGTCACACATGCGCAACATTTGCACATATTTCTCAAATCAGTTGTTTTTTCATTGTGATTCCAGTTTCAGTCTTTGGAAACAGTAATGATTCAATTGCTCTGAACAAACAACAAAATGATGATGTTTTGACAGGTGTTCTGTGCACAACCTTCTTTTGAGAAAAAACGAAGTGAGTGCAGCCTATTCTTAAAGATGAAGGCAATCATGGACGTCTGTTCAAAGCATAAATTTGGGTGGATTCACACAATAAGTTATGTTAGAGACAGCAGTGTATTTCCTGTAACAAAAGCATCCGAGCGTATATTTTATCCAGTGCGTTCAAATAATTCAGGTCTGCTAATGTAGCCTCACTCAAAGTGCTAATCTTAAATTATATCTCCATAAAGAAAATGAAAAGCTATTTGACAAAATCAGAACGTCGGTGGCCACCAAATGCGTTCCCTAAGTCTTATTAATTTCCTCATCAAAATCCAGTCTAGACTTATGACCCCTGCTGAATTCTATTTCAGAAAGGCAAAATGACACTATTACTGTGAGAGAAAACCAGGGTAAGAGGTTCTGGAGCAGGCAAAAAATAAAATAAAATCAAAGAGGTGAGTGGAGAAATTATTCAATTCTTCTTTTCAAAGGAGCGGGCCAGCCAACTATTTACTTCTGCTGGTGGAGGAGAGCTCTCTTTGATGCCGTAATGAATAGATGTGGTGTGAGCTCAAGGCTATTTCATTAAAATAATGCATATCATTCTTATTCTTTCTTACCCAAGACTATTAATTTCACATGCAGACCTTTCAACAGAAAATATGGCCCAATGAAAGAGCTTAGAACAGGACAAAAAAAAAGGAAGCATAAATGAGATACGATGTCAAGGTAGTAATTACCATGGAATTTCAACACAGTTTTCCTTCATACAAAGAAAGAAACAGCTTTATAACAGCTGCAATCAAGAATTTAACCACAGTCTCCTAAGATTGCGTCTAATGCAATTAAAAAAGTAACTTTGTTTTGTTTTATAAATGTTATATGTCATGTTTTGTTATATGTTATGTTATGTTATGTTATGTTATGTTATGTTATATTTTGTTATGTTTTGTTTTGTTTCTTTTTTTATTAGTTTTTTCTGTTTTGTTTTGTTTGTTTGCTTGTAGTTTTTAATCTCTTTTTAGTCTTGAATGCATTGAAAATATTCTATAATGTACATATGTAGCAGCTGAAAAAATACTTATGGTTTTTATCTGTTCTGTTTTGTTTGTCTTTTGTCTATGAATCCAATGAAAATAGTTCTGAAAATACTTATTTGTTTTTGTCCTCTTCTGTTTGTTTTTAGTCTATTTTTAGTCTTTAAAAAGAATCTAGATTTAATTATTTGTATTTTTTGTCTGTTCTGTTTTCTGTTCTATTTTTACTTGTGTTTTTAACTATACTTTCTATACACATAGCTTTTTTACTATTTTTTTTTGTTTTTGCTTGTTTGTGGTTTTCAGTCTTTTTATAGTCTTGTCAATGAATGCAGTGATAACATTCTATATCTTTTTTGTTGGCTTACTTGTGGTTGTTTTTAGTCTTTTGTCTATAAATGCGATAAAATGTTGATTGTTGTCTGCACATATACAGCAGTTAATAGTACTTATTTATTTTTTTATGTTTTGTTGTTGCTGTTGCTGTTTGTGGGGGGTAGGGTTTGTTTTGTTGACCTTGTGTAAAATGAATGAAACTCAAGCTCTCAAGCTCTCACTCCCAGTCTGCTGTTTATTTTGAGATGATTGTTCTAAATGTTAGAACCAACATCTATGCTATTAGATCACCCTCTGTTGGCCAGATGCAGTACAACTTTGTTTCCAGACTGGCTCCTACAGAGCTCTAAAAAATAAAAGAAGAGAAAAAAATTAATAATCATACTAACGTTTTCAAGCACAAGGAATCTCAGCACAGCTCTTCTCTGTAGGGTGCTATGAACACTTTTATCAAAGTTATATTTGGTTAGCTTTATCACCTCACCCACACTGTTTTTATGTAAGTTGCTGTGCAAAACAGTTCATGGTTCTGACTGGATGTACCACCAGCTGCTGTAAAAAACAGCACTGACTGCACAATCTATATTAAAGTGTCCATTGTCTTCTCTTCTTTTTTTTTCATTCTATATGCTAAACCTTAATACTATTTTCTAAAAGAAAGGCTCATTTTCAAAATATATTTTCCACATAAATTCTGCTGATTTCAAATAAATGTACTGTATTTTACATTCTTTACAAAGACTTTGTTTTTTCTCATGAATTTTTAGTTACATGTTTGAGAATTATTTTGTTTTTGTGTCTCTTTTTTACAGTCTGAATGAAGTATTACAGAATGACTGAATAAAGTACAATCCAAACACCAGTTTTAAAAGGTTTCCAACCCGTTGACAGCTTCTGTACCATTTTTCCCCCAAATAATGCTCCATTTTCCCAAAACAATACTTTAAGCACAAAACCAAAACTGCATCTTCAGGCATTATCAAACGATTAGTAGTACTGTTTGAGCCAATAGCTTTGTGGGATTTCTTTCTATTTATTATCTTACTTCAGATACTGTCTTCGAGCTTTTTTAAAATGACACATACATCCAAAAATGATTAGCGAAGGGCTTTTTTTTTTCCTTGTGAGCCTTAGTCTGTCTCCATTTGCTGTGCCATCACTGTCAGCAGCTTTGTCCCTTCTGCATCCTTCTCTCCCAGCAACGGGAAAGGCAAAGCACCACCTCCTAACCTTGCATCCACTCAAGCGTGGCCAGCAGTGACATCAGCTAAAGCATCTGTGCTCAGGCCTGCCTCTGGAGGCCCCCAGCTCCGGCCCCTGCATGAGGAAACTGGTGCATGTGCACATGTGATACCAGGGGACGCTGACCTCGCACTGCCACTGGCCTAAAACATCCTCCAGTCTTCTGACTGTGTGACAGACACTCAGACTTTCCCCCAAAGCTTTACAACATTATTATTCCCAAACAGAGCACGGAACACTGATGACATCATTTGGGAATATTGTGAAAACATAAAATGAAATGTAGTATGCTGTATGTCTCTTAAGTAAACAATCAAATGTATTATGTGCCAAGTTGTTGATGAAAGGAATATTTTTATCCATGCTGGTTTCATATATGTCTTATATAATAATAATATATTTCACACATTAGCTTTATCATTAATGTGGCTTTTATCCTCTTTTTGCTTTTAGTTATTTTTTTTTTGTTTTGTTTTGTTTATCTATGAATGAAAATACAAAGCCATTTTTAAAAATACTTTGTTTTGTTCTGTAAAAAATATTTTTTATTTGTTTCTGTTAGTAAAAATATATTTGTTCAATGTTTGTTCAAATTAGCATTACCACATAGACCTTTTGATTTTAAAATTAGTATTATGTATTAATTAATGTAAATAATGTTTTAAATTAAAATCTTTTACTTCCTGACCTTGACAAATATTTTTACCACTTTTTTCTTTGCCCTTGTCAAAATGTATTTAATGCCAGACTTGGTGCACATTTTCCTTTCTGTAATTCAGAGATATAAATATGTCCATCATAGATGATGTGTATTTGAGTCACTTCTTAATGCATGATTTTATGTATGAATTTACAATTGAAATAATAGTAGGACAGAAAATGAGTGTCACGGCATTGACCCAGGTGTGCTGAAGCTGAAGTATGACTCTAGAATAGGAATTCGTACCAAATGTTGAGTCTGGAAGCTTAAATGAGCCATTTGATCTTTTAATCAGAAGAACTGTGGAGATCTTTAAAGCACTGCAGCAATACTTGCCAGTTTAACAGGTTTCATCATCGAAAAGCTCTTCCTTACATCTTAAACCTGCTGAAGTAGGTTTGATACTGCTCTTGTTTTCCGTATTCGAAAGCCAAACATTTACCTCATTGTCCTGTTGCATGAGAAGGAAGTAATTGTTTTCCCTTTTTCATTTGGAAAAATGGACCTTACCTATTTGCAGTCTGACATTCAGCTTTGGGGCAGAGGTATCTGGCTGACCTTGCTGGAGCTCTCATAGCTGCGCTGGACTCATGAGGTGTGAGCTGAACCGTGGGAGCAGGTGGCTGGAGGAGAGTAAGAATGAGGCGTGTGCAATTAATCTGACATAATAACATCCATCTAATGCTGCTAATCACAGACTGGACCCGCCCAGGAGGAGAAGGTCATCTGCCTTCACATGACACTTTGATGATGCAAACTTCTTGCCTCCAACATAGTGGTTCTTGAGTTTGTTTTGTTTAGTTTTGTTTAGTTTTTTGTTTGTTTGTTTGTTTGTTTTGTTTTGCTCAATTTTGTTTTGTTTTGCACAGCTTTGCTTTGTTGTTTTGTTTATAAATTGTTTTTTTTCTTTTCTTTTTGAACAGTGGTTCTCAGTTTTGTTTTGTGTTTGACAGTAGTAGATGTCAGTTTTGTGTATTTTGTGTTTTGTTTTTTACAGTGGCTTTTATTTTAATTTGTTCTATTTATTTATTTTGTTTTCTTTTGTGTGTTTGAACAGTGGTTCTGCATTTTGTGTTTGTTTGTTTTTTTGCATTTTTGTTTGTTGGTTTTGTTGTTTTGTAGTGGATGTCAGTTTTGTGTGATTTGTGTTTTGTTATTTACAGTGGTTCTTTTCTTTTGAACAGTGGTTCTCAGTTTTGTTTTTAACGTTTTTTTCTTCTGTGTTTTGTTTTGTTTTGTCAAGCCATCCTTTGACGATAGAAACACTTTGGCCCTAGATTGACAACTAAATTTTTTCAAATAAGGTAAACTCCTGGATGGAAATTATTATTTTGTCTATAGGCTTCCATCGTTATTTTATTATATTAGTATGTTTGTAAACAGTCCATCAAAAGTACATGAACTTATATTATAAAGTTACAAAATGAGCTAAAATATACAAAAAAATTAGACAAAATAAATAGATATCACATTGTTCAAAATCCATATAACTTTTTTAATCCATAAAAATAGGGATGAAAGGATTGTGTGACATTCCTGTGATGTAATGCTGAATTTTCAGCATAATTACTCCAGTTTCATTGTCACATGATTTTTCAGAAATCATTCTAATATCATGATTTGCTGATGAAGAAACACTTATTATCAATGTTGAAAACAGTTGAGCTGTAAATCATTTTATGTAAACAGCGATCTTTTTTTTTTCAAGATTTGTTGATTAATACAAACTTTAAAAGTTTTTACTGCATTGAACAATTTGGTGCATCTGTACTATATAAAAGTTCTTTCCAAAAAGAAAAGAAAACTGCATTCAAAAATTCAAATGCAAGCCTATTCAAGTAAATAATCCTTGCATGTGTTGTCAGTATGATTTGAATGTAAGAAAGTGAAAGAGATTTGAGATCAAGGGCTGTCTCCAGTGTAACCCTGATAATTACCTCCTCAGAAGACTTCCCTAAGTCCTATACTTTGAGATCACTGATCAAAGTCAACAGGCTGGAGGTCAAAGTGAGGTGGCGAAAAGAAAATGCACTTGCTGATGTCGAACGCAGAGAAAATCCAATCAATATCATTTGGTTTCTGATTCAGACAGCTGCATTTTCTCCCAACATGATTATCATGTAGGGCTGGTATGACATCAGGAATGCACAAGCAATCAATGTACAGTGGCACTTCTGCTGAAGTGTTCTTGAATGGATTATCAGCCGCAGGTTTTAATCTACAGCTTTTGGCAGAGATCCCTGTCTGATTGGATGGGTCTTGTTCCCCGAATGACTCCACTGGAATGATATATGGATTGGAAATGGTAATCCCATATTATGTATGAGCAAGTGAAAGCTTCACTCTGGAATAATGCCGATAATTTATTGTGCTTTTCTTTTGTTACACGAGTGCACTTAATTTCCACTTCACCAGTGGGAGGTTTTGTGCATGTGTGAAAGAGTGTGGGATAAAATAACTGCCTGGCTATTTTTTTTTTTTTTTGCATTTATGTATTTTTTTGCGTAATATTTTCAGCAAGGAGGTGGAGAGCCAAGAGTCCTATGTGACATTGCCTACAGCACTCTCACAATTACCCATTTGTATGCGTCCATGTGTGAGTGTACTGTACATCACTTGCAACAAGCTGCACCCACGTGCCTTTTCCCCAGAACAGCAAGGGCACGGCTCACATTTGCTTATTGAGTTATAGGGCATGGGTGTGAGAGCATAATGGAATTTTCATTGACTTGATTTATTCCAGGTATGATCTGTCATGAAGAAGAGGGTCATGGGACAAAGTCACTAACAAGCTACAGATATAGGTCTGATAAAGAGAGCGACTCAAGAACAGATGCTGACAACATGGGCATGGCTGCAAGCAAATAACATATTTAAAACAGTACAAATAAATGTTTCTTTTTTTATTATTAATTAATTAATTAGGCAAGGCAAGTTTATTTACATAGTATACAGCACATTTCATACACAATGGTAAGTCACAGTGCTTTACTTAAAAGGAAATAAAATAATCATAAAATCACATAAAAAAATCACAACAATAAAACAAAGAAATTATTTCAAATGATTTTATGTATGTATTTTTATATTTACTTTTTTACTTTTACTTATCCTTGTAAAAAAAATAAGTAAACTTATTATAAGCATATTTTTGAGTGTGCAAAAAATTATATAGAAGCTGTTTTCAGACAGAAATTGCTAAATTTTAGAAAAAGCAAGTAAAGGAATGAAATAAATGTGAAATTTGGAAATAGAAAAAACTGAAATAGTACTTTATTGTAAAATATACTTCAATAATATATTTTTTATTTATTGACACCTTACAGCTTTTTTTATTTACACCTTTGAAAAATCCTTTTTACAGTATGCAGCTAATGTAGCTACTTTAAGTGAATACTAAAGTGCAAACTTTTTGTAATGTTTTCAGACATGTTAATTAAATTGAAATAGCCTTTATGTATACTATACATGTGCCTTTATTATACTTACAGTATAAAGTATAAACATATGTATATTAAATGCAAGTAGCTTAAGTCTAGAGTGATTTTTGATCCACTTGCATATAAGATGGACTTATATATACCAATATGTAATCTGATGATAACAGCTATCATTTATTTTGATACTTGCATGTCATATTTAAAATATATTTGCAATTACACAACTTAAATGTATTGCATTTAAAATACATTAACTGAAAATAGAAAATAAAGTGACCTTTTATTTAATTACTATTATATTATCTGTAAGTATGCAAATATATTCATTAAAGATTCAAAGTAGTGCACATTAAATATGATTATTTTATGCAAAGGTAAATTATTAGCAGCACCAAAAAAAGATTAATGCTGTAGTTTTGGATACATATCTTTATAGAATGTCAATTTATAACTGAAATATTCAAATGATAAAGAGACATTTCCGAACTGCTTTGGATGCTGGAACCTATCCCATCTTCTCAGGCCAAAGGCAGGGAAATACCCTGAATGGATGGCCAGTCCATCACAGAGCAACAGTGATTCACAGCGAATATAAATCAAATGCCCAGAAAGTTTTGAGACAAACAGTGGACACTGTCTTTGTGTCTTCAGTGGAGATCTTGAGTCAGAGGCTGTGTCAGCAGTCATCAATGATCTACACAGATCACATATCTCCAGTGCATTGTTCAACACTCTGATCATCTTGCACCTGCTTGGGAAACTCGACTTTTATGAAACACGTAGTACTGTCTTTGAATTTAATTGAAATGCAGTGACATCTGGTTGCAATATGAGGAGAGGGACGTGCTATTCAATACATCCAACCATGCTTAATTTATGACATACAATGGTGCTCAAGCACTGTGTTCAAAAGTCACGGGTCCCGTTTGTGGGTCATCCATCAATAAAGAAGTTGGAAATGTCAAAAGATGCCAAAGCCAAAAACATGACACTTTCTGCATGCTTACTGTCAAACACACTTTTTTATTGTCTCTGTGCATTTTTATTGTTCTTTCTAGAGCTCAGCTTCGATGCAGCTGATTTCTCTGCTTTCTGTTGACTGTCAGGCTGATAAATAAAACGAATCAGCCTCAGATGTCCAATATGTTGCCCAAGGCCAGAGAATGATCGGGCTCTCGGTCGCTAGAAAGGTATTGGAAAGAATCGAATTGTGTGGCAAACCATCTGTCAGTAAACAAGTTACTCTGAAGCATGATAAATTTGCTAAGGTGGGTTAGTAAACAGCAGTGATGGGATTTTAAACTGCAAAAGAGTGCTTGCCCAGCCTCCCTGACCCCCTGCTATTAGACTGTCTCACTTTATGTGTGAGGGCATTATTTGGATAGACTGGTGATGTATGGCGCCTCAGTGTCATTTTCATGTTGTGGCATATGATAAAGTGGGCCAGACTGTGGTCCAGAGCATCTCATTACATTCTCAGCTGTTGACTGAAGGTCTAAAGCACACAATTCATAATTCTTGAGTGGCACACACCACCACTTCATCCTCAATGACCCATTTACATTCAAACTCTCAGATTATGGCTTCCTTTCATCAAGGATAAAAGTGGAAATGTCCACAAATGTGTCATTCTGAAAAGGAAATTTACTTTCTCAAAAATTAAATTACTGTCTCACAATACTCACCTGGTCTCATAAAAATATAAAAGTCTGTGTTGTTCAGCCCCGTTTTTATGTGCCTTACTGCACATTACGCCGCAGTTTCAAAGAGAAATGTCCACTGAGTCGTGCTAAAACACAGGTTCAATACGTGAACCCAGGCACATTTTATTACATTGAGATATGTATTGCAGTGGTTCAGAATTGAAATATCCATGGACTGTTGCTAAAAGTTAATGCTCTATCATGTTGGAATTATGCCCTACACCAAATCCAACCCTAACAATGTTAACAAATACAAAACTGATATAGAAAGGCATTTGTTGATGCAACCGTGTCATTTCAACTTCCTTTTACACAGATTTAAACTGTTTTGTCGAACCATAGTTACACAGGATTTGAACTATTCTTCAAGTCTTCTTCAAAATGACACTTTATTAATCAAAACTCTGTAAATTTATGTGAAAATGAATAAAAGGTTTCAGAGTTTTACTGCCTCTAGTGTTCATTTCTTTTGGAAACTGCAGTGATATGTACTTATTGGTACTTATTTCATGTCTCACTAAAATATGTACCAAGGTTCTGTCATGAAACTCGGCAACAAAAATGTGTTAAATCTGTGTATACAATGCATTATAAAGAGTTATTACAGGGTATAAAGCATTATAATTATTCATATAAATTCTGATACATTATTGATTGTTTTAAATAATTGTAACCGAATTTAAAATGCATAGTGTAACAAGTGTTACATGAATGAATTAACTGTGGTTACAATCATTCTCGAGATTGCAAAATGCATTTTAAGATGCATTACAAGGCATAGTTAATGCATTAAAACTACTTTTATAATGAATTAAACGTTTTCCTCAGCCCTCCACCTCCCCAGCACCACCTGTCTATATCTGCTATGAATGAGGTTCTTTCTAGTTCACCTTGCAGCAGAAGCATCTAATGCCTGTAATTCTGAGTATGCTTCAACAGAAAGCTTCAGTCATGCCAGCAACAGAGCAACAAAACAGTAATTTGTCAAGATAAACCCTATTTTACGTAACATTTTGGTTTGATATATATGATACTTTGGGAAATGAATGGGAAATATATATATCTATTCATATTCAAATGTGTATGCTTCCAGGTTTACCATATTCGATGTGCTGTTTGTTTGTACATTGATCACTGTTAATATGTCAATAAAAGCCTAAACTAAATAAGTTTTAAGCTTTTAACTACATGCTATCATTATCTGCTATGCATTTTTGTATTGCAGTATATTGTGACACAATATATTATTACTCCCCTACTACCTAGGCTCCATTTGTATCGATAACATGCTGTTAAAATCTATTTCAAGAGTAGTTATGAACTGTTCTGTGACTGACTGTTATTGCAAAACCTGTCCTGTTATGTTACTCATGGTTACATTTTGGCACAACACATCACAGAATATTTAAGAATATGGGTTGTTTTCTATCAGAACTGTAATTTCTGGTGAAAAGGGGCACCTAAAATAATACAGTCTTTCTTTAAAAACATCAAGCCATGTATTATTTGAAAAGAGAGGCATTATGAGCTTTTTACCCATTTAGTTTTACTACTACTAAGAGTTTTCCACCCTCAGCATAGATGTGGTTTTCTGCTCACACCAAATTCCCAGCTACAGTAAAGAGGCTACGGAATGGTAATTGAATTCATTTTATATTTAGATTAAGCTAAATGACAGAGTCTGGCTGTAAATTTTAACAGACGTAAGTCATATTTGACCTCCCTCGTACATCGCTGTCGGATTGTTGGAAAAATACTTATAATCAAACAGCCATCAGAGAAATATGCAAACATGTTTTTAAGCTTTCAACATTTACGTGATCTATATCTATGATTCATGTGACGCGTTCCCATATGAAATCCAAATGTGTTATTGGTAATCAATGTGCCGCCGTTGAGGGCATGAATTTAGCTCAGCATCTGTTGCCACGTTTGGCTTAGTCACTCATACCAAGGAAGTGAGCATGCTGAGTTATACTGAGTTACACCGCTGGAAGAAAACGACTGGCGCAAAACGGCTCCGCATGAGATCTCCGTAGTTCCTCTCCTGTTAATAGAGAAGTCGCTGTGAGACATGCATCATTCATATGACATAATGAGGTCATAACCACGTCCAGAGTATCCACAGGAACACAAACATTTAGCCGTAAAGCCTGGATATTTCTAAATGGCTGGTTTTCTTTCAGCTCTCCCTTTTCGAATGATGACAGTCATGGCTTTGAGAAATGGTTTGCTTATGTGTTGGCTGCATTTTCCTCTCTGTTTCAGTGATGCCGTTGGTCACCCAGCGTGATCCCAATCACGGCCTACATGAAAGCACTCCAGTCAGCGCAGTGGGCCCACAACAGACAAGACAATGACTCAATCGTGATTCAGAGCCGCAGTTTAAATGCTCGCGAGTCTCAATTCAAATTCAGCCCAGACGAGCCTGCTTGATGCACATCCAGTATTGCTCACAATACATCATGTAATGCAGACCGCAATGATAAAATGCTATGTGCCATTAAGGACTTAAGGAATGCCATTATGTGCCATCTCAAGGAAAAAAGTCATAAAAAGAAGAAAAACTGTTGAAATCGAGTGCACTTCAGGCACTTTTATTAGCCATGGGTTGATTTTTATTAACACTAACAGAATTGATCTCTTTTCTATTTGAAGGTCACATTTAAGACTCATGAAAACCTTTTATAATGCTTTTGCATTTATTGTACTTTTCAAGCAATGATTTTAATGAATAAGTGTTATGTTTTGTCCCAGACACAGACATTCAGTCTTCGACAATGAAAATACTACATTTTTAAAACCGTTTTTTTTTACATTCATGTGCTTAATTAGATACTCTGCAATCTTACTTTCAGTTTACTAAACTTGTATGCTTAAACTGAAGTCTGCTAAACTAAACTTTTTTTGTGTGCACTTTTTTAAATGCACTTTAATTGTGCAAAAGTAGTGCTGAAGTTCAATTAAAGACATACTAAAGTATATTTGATTGTGCTGAAGTGGAATTATTGCAAGTATACTTTAGGTAGATATTTTGCATTCAAAAAATAATTTATTTAAAGATCAATATTGACATTAAAGCAATTTTAGGCTTAATATTAAGAATTAATAGAAATTAATAGAAATGTGCATTGTGCAGAAGTAGTACTCCACATAACGTTATATAATTAGAATTTTTATATATAAGTTTCGAGCAATATGTCAGTAAACACCCTAGTAAAAAAGTAATATATTTAAAATATATTTATTTCATACTAAGTATAGTTCACATCTATTAACATATTTACTGACAGATAAATCAAGACCTACTGGGAAAAAAAAAATAATTAAACTTTATTTGGAGTATTACTTGTGCACAATGCATATTTCTTATAAATAAGCCTAAAATGTGTGTTGATGTCACTTTCAGTGAGGATTGTGTAATATTGCCCATTAAATGCAAAATATTTAAAGTGTACCTAAAGTATACTTGCAATAGTTCCACTTTAGCACAATCAAATATACTAAGTATGACTTTAATTGGACTTCAGCACTACTTCTGCACAATTAGAGTGCATTAAGCACAAAATGAGTTGTTCCAATTTATCAGACTTTAATTATACCAGTTTAGTATACTAAAAGTACAATTGCATTGCATTTTATTAAGTACATAAATGTGAAAATGTATTTGTAGCACACTGAGCATAAAATAAATGTAATCCAAATACATTTAGGTATATTTTTCACAAGGGCATGTTAATAGATTTTTACTATTCTTAAAATAAATATATGACTTTGTACTAGGGAAAAATGTGAAAAAACATAAAAGCCTACTTGATTGTCATACTTATTTAGCAAAATTATTCATTTTTACACGAGACATGAGAAGTGAAAAAAATCACCCCTGAACAGAATATTTATGAACAGCTGTAATAGCTTAATTCTGAAAAGGCTATAATATACATAAAATCAGTCTCAGTAAGACAGAAGGAGTCTCAACTCTCCTTCACAGAGTGCTATTAAACACAATAGATCATCTGAGATATCCTGGTGCTGGAAACATTATATAATTATAAGTTTTATATATAAGTCTCTAGCAATATGTCAGTAAACACCCTAGTAAAAAAGTAATATATTTAAAATAATTTTCACATCTATTAACATATTTACTGACAGATAACTCAAGACCTACTGGGGTAAAAAAAAATAAAAAAAAAAACTTTATTTGGAGAATTAATTGTGCACAATGCAAATTTCTTATTAATAAGCCTAAAATGTGTGTTCATGTCACTTTTAATGAGGATTGTGTAATATTGCCCTTTAAATGCAAAATATTTAAAGTGTACCTAAAGTATACTTGCAATAGTTCCACTTCAGCTTTGTAATGGAAATAAATAAACTAGTCAGAGTGTGTATTTTTATTTTTTTTTTAAAGTGTCCACAGGGTCAAAAGTGGCCCTGGCTGAAGAAACAGCCATAACTGAAACAAATGCATCACTAATTTTGTCGGCTGTAGCATATCAGTACAGATTCACATTTTAAACTGACAACGACGTCACTAATGCTGATGAAATGCATGAAACGGTAATGAAATGTGCAGTCATTTCCTCACACAATGAGGGTTTGGAAAGCCTAAGTTATCTGGGAGATGATTGCTTATCACCCTCTGCCAAAAATGTAGATGATATTATAATTTAAAGCCGGATGAAATGGAATTCAGGTGAGCCTTGTCAGAGGTTTTAATGTAATGCAGTAACTGGATTGAGAAAAGGCACAGAATAGCTGTAAATGTTTTGTACAGCCTTTGAGATGAAAAACTTAAAACTAAAACCTTTTAGAATAACACAAGTCTTCAGGAAATCATATTGAGGTTGATGGGAAAAAAATCTAATAAACCAAGACTATAATATCAAAGCTTTGTTATGCCGCAATTTTAGAGGAATTTCAGAAATTTTACTGTGGTCAGGGGTTTTCTCATCATTATTTGAAGGAGGAAGGATTTTGACTTCAGGAGAGCCGCCATCCCAGAGACAGTCTGAGAGAGACGAGAGAGATTTTAAAGGCATCGCTGGATGTTAAAGATTTTATGGATGCTTTTATTCACTTGTAACTCCTCATTCTCCTGCCACAGTAAATAAACACAATGATATTTCACAGCTTTAAAATGTGAAAGATTAAGAGCAGGAGTCTATATAAGATTAAAGCAGTTAGTCATCAGCAGTTAAACACACACACACACACACTTGCTCACATGGAGGGAGGCATAATGTAATATCGTTAGACATCTAAACCTTAAACATGCTTTAAATTCTGATGATTCATGTTGAAAAAAAAAATTACAAAATCTTTTGAACTTTTTCATTTTTTGCTTTGTTTTGCATTGTTTTTCAGTAATTAAACTTTTTTTTTTTACTAAAGAAAGCTGAGGTATAAGGTCAAAATTAGAAGTGAAAGTACAAACTGATTTTAATGCTTTTGGACTCTTTGTTAATTGCCATTAAATGAAAATGTATTATAGTTCTTTTTTTTCAATTAGCTTATTATTATTATTATTATTATTGTGTTTATTAATATGTAGTTAAAGTGTACTGCTGAATATACTGACAAGCATTAATGGTAAAATAAAACTTATCTTAATGTTATTTTAGAAGCTTTTATGTCATTAGATTAAAAATAATACTAATAATTAGTGCTGTCAAATGATTAATTGCGATTAATCACATCATCCAGAATAATAGTGTTTTTTGTTTACATAGCCTAATATATGTGTGCTGTGTGTATTTATCATAAATTATA